>JABCRI010000312.1:0-29577 GCA_015143295.1 Tetracentron sinense | reverse complement strand
GTCATAGGTGCCGTAGATACCCGGTACAAAGATATAGAATAGTACCTATTCGTCACCGAGCGTATTTCTACATATCTAAAATATAGGTGCCCAAAAATTAATATATAATTCCTTTTAGGGGTCCGCCACTATTCTACCAAATTTTTTAACGCTTAGATCCGATTTTGATGGAAATTATTGGGTCATTGGTGCTTAGAAGATTTCCAAAGATGGAGAAAGAACCTTATTCCGTCACCGAGCGTATTCTTGAATATCAAAAAATAGGTCCAAAAAATTATATTTAATTCCTTTCGTGTCCGCACTCGGCTACCAAGTTTTAAGGCACTAGATCTCGATTTTGATGGAAATTTACAGGGTGAGCAGTGTTGCTAGGATACCTTTACAAAGATGTAGAATAGTACTATCCGTTCACCGAGCGTATTTAATGCATATCTAAATATAGGTCCAAGAAATAATATTCAATCTTTAGTGGTTCCGCCTATTCTACCATAAATTTTTTAAGGCACTAAACTCTCGATTTTTATGGAAATTTACAGGGTCGTTGGGGTAGATACCTTGCCAACGCTGTAGAATTGTACCTATTACTTCACCCGAGCGTAGTTTATCCATATCTAAATATTAGTACGAAAAATATATTTTATCCTTAGTGGTACGCACTATTCTACCAATTTTTTGTAGGCACTTAGCTCTCGATTTTATATGGAAATGTACAGGGTCATTGGTTTGTTCGTTTTGATACAATTCAAATAAGAATAGTAATATGCCGTCACTCCGAGCCGTATTTTATCACTATCTAAATATAGTCCCAAAAAATTAATAGATTAATGCCTTTAGTGGTCCGCACTATTCTACCAAATTTTTAAGGCACTAGCATTGATTTTATGGAAAGTTACAGGGTAATAGGTGGCCTAGATACCTTTCAAAGATATAGAATAGACTATTCCGTCACCCGAGCGTTACTATGCATACTAACTATTGGTCCAAAAATTAATATTTTAATTACTGTGTGGTCCGCAATTCTACCACTGTTTTAGGCACTAGCTCTCGATTTTGATGGAAAATTATGGCGGATCTATGCTTAGAGACTTTCCAAAGATGTAGAATAGTTATTCTTATTCGTCAAACGACGCGTATTCATGCATATATAAATTAGGTCCCAGAAAATTAATATTTCAATTCCTTTAGGGTCCGCACTATTCTACCAAATTTTTTAAGGAACACGCTCCGATTAAGGTCATAGGGGGCATTGGTTGATTAGATACCTTTCCAAAAGATGTAGAATAGTACTATTCCGTCCCCGAGCGTATTTCTATGCATTTCTAAATATGGTCCCAAAAATAAATATTTAATTCCTGTAGTGGTCCGCCATATCTTCACCAAATTTTTTTAAGGCACTAGATCGATTTGATGGAAATTTACAGGGGTCATCGGTTGCTTAGATACCTTTCCAAAGATGATAGATCGGTACCTATTCCGTCACCCGAAGAGCTATATTTCCAATGCATATCAAAAAAATATAGGTCCCAAAAAGTAATATATTCAATTCCTTTTAGTGGTCCGACACTATTCTACCAATTTTTTAAGGCACTAACTCGCGAGTTTTTATGGAAAATTTGGAACAGGGTCATGGGTTTGCTTAAGATACCTTTCCAAAGATGTAGAATAGTACCTATTCCGTAAACAGAGATATTTATATCATATCTACATATCGATCCAAAAATTAATATTTTAATTCCTTTAGTGGTCCGCACTATTTACCAATTTTTTGCGCACCAGCTCTCGATTTTTATGGAAATTTACAGGGCATAGGTGGCTTAGATCCCTCCAAAGATGTAGACTAGTACCTATTACTCACCCGAGCTTATTTCATAGCATATCTAAAATATAGGTCCCAAAAATTACTATTTTCATTCGCTATTGGTCCGCCCATTTACCAAATGTGTTGCGCGCTAGCTCTCCGATTTTATGAAAATTTACAGGTCATAGGTTGCGTAGATACCTTTCCAAAGATGTAGAATAGTACCTATTCCGTCACCTGAGCGTATTTCTATGCATATCTAAATATAGGTCCCAAAAATTAATATTTTAATTCCTTTAGTGGTCCGCACTATTCTACCAAATTTTTTTAGGCAATAGCTCTCGATTTTTATGGAAATTTACAGGGTCATAGGTTGCTTAGATACCTTTCCAAAGATGTAGAATAGTACCTATTCCGTCACCCGAGCGTATTTCTATGCATATCTAAATATAGGACCCAAAAATTAATATTTTAATTCCTTTAGTGGTCCGCACTATTCTACCAAATTTTGTTGCGCACTAGCTCTCGATTTTTATGGAAATTTACAGGGTCATAGGTTGCTTAGATACCTTTCCAAAGATGTAGAATAGTACCTATTCCGTCACCCGAGCGTATTTCTATGCATATCTAAATATAGGTCCCAAAAATTAATATTTTAATTCCTTTAGTGGTCCGCACTATTCTACCAAATTTTGTTGCGCACTAGCTCTCGATTTTTATGGAAATTTACAGGGTCATAGGTTGCTTAGATACCTTTCCAAAGATGTAGAATAGTACCTATTCCGTCACCCGAGCGTATTTCTATGCATATCTAAATATAGGCCCAAAAATTAATATTTTAATTCCTTTAGTGGTCCGCACTATTCTACCAAATTTTGTTGCGCACTAGCTCTCGATTTTTATGGAAATTTACAGGGTCATAGGTTGCTTAGATACCTTTCCAAAGATGTAGAATAGTACCTATTCCGTCACCCGAGCGTATTTCTATGCATATCTAAATATAGGTCCCAAAAATTAATATTTTAATTCCTTTAGTGGTCCGCACTATTCTACCAAATTTTGTTGCGCACTAGCTCTCGATTTTTATGGAAATTTACAGGGTCATAGGTTGCTTAGATACCTTTCCAAAGATGTAGAATAGTACCTATTCCGTCACCCGAGCGTATTTCTATGCATATCTAAATATAGGTCCCAAAAATTAATATTTTAATTCCTTTAGTGGTCCGCACTATTCTACCAAATTTTGTTGCGCACTAGCTCTCGATTTTTATGGAAATTTACAGGGTCATAGGTTGCTTAGATACCTTTCCAAAGATGTAGAATAGTACCTATTCCGTCACCCGAGCGTATTTCTATGCATATCTAAATATAGGTCCCAAAAATTAATATTTTAATTCCTTTAGTGGTCCGCACTATTCTACCAAATTTTGTTGCGCACTAGCTCTCGATTTTTATGGAAATTTACAGGGTCATAGGTTGCTTAGATACCTTTCCAAAGATGTAGAATAGTACCTATTCCGTCACCCGAGCGTATTTCTATGCATATCTAAATATAGGTCCCAAAAATTAATATTTTAATTCCTTTAGTGGTCCGCACTATTCTACCAAATTTTGTTGCGCACTAGCTCTCGATTTTTATGGAAATTTACAGGGTCATAGGTTGCTTAGATACCTTTCCAAAGATGTAGAATAGTACCTATTCCGTCACCCGAGCGTATTTCTATGCATATCTAAATATAGGTCCCAAAAATTAATATTTTAATTCCTTTAGTGGTCCGCACTATTCTACCAAATTTTGTTGCGCACTAGCTCTCGATTTTTATGGAAATTTACAGGGTCATAGGTTGCTTAGATACCTTTCCAAAGATGTAGAATAGTACCTATTCCGTCACCCGAGCGTATTTCTATGCATATCTAAATATAGGTCCCAAAAATTAATATTTTAATTCCTTTAGTGGTCCGCACTATTCTACCAAATTTTGTTGCGCACTAGCTCTCGATTTTTATGGAAATTTACAGGGTCATAGGTTGCTTAGATACCTTTCCAAAGATGTAGAATAGTACCTATTCCGTCACCCGAGCGTATTTCTATGCATATCTAAATATAGGTCCCAAAAATTAATATTTTAATTCCTTTAGTGGTCCGCACTATTCTACCAAATTTTGTTGCGCACTAGCTCTCGATTTTTATGGAAATTTACAGGGTCATAGGTTGCTTAGATACCTTTCCAAAGATGTAGAATAGTACCTATTCCGTCACCCGAGCGTATTTCTATGCATATCTAAATATAGGTACCCAAAAATTAATATTTTAATTCCTTTAGTGGTCCGCACTATTCTACCAAATTTTGTTGCGCACTAGCTCTCGATTTTTATGGAAATTTACAGGGTCATAGGTTGCTTAGATACCTTTCCAAAGATGTAGAATAGTACCTATTCCGTCACCCGAGCGTATTTCTATGCATATCTAAATATAGGTCCCAAAAATTAATATTTTAATTCCTTTAGTGGTCCGCACTATTCTACCAAATTTTGTTGCGCACTAGCTCTCGATTTTTATGGAAATTTACAGGGTCATAGGTTGCTTAGATACCTTTCCAAAGATGTAGAATAGTACCTATTCCGTCACCCGAGCGTATTTCTATGCATATCTAAATATAGGTACCCAAAAATTAATATTTTAATTCCTTTAGTGGTCCGCACTATTCTACCAAATTTTGTTGCGCACTAGCTCTCGATTTTTATGGAAATTTACAGGGTCATAGGTTGCTTAGATACCTTTCCAAAGATGTAGAATAGTACCTATTCCGTCACCCGAGCGTATTTCTATGCATATCTAAATATAGGTCCCAAAAATTAATATTTTAATTCCTTTAGTGGTCCGCACTATTCTACCAAATTTTGTTGCGCACTAGCTCTCGATTTTTATGGAAATTTACAGGGTCATAGGTTGCTTAGATACCTTTCCAAAGATGTAGAATAGTACCTATTCCGTCACCCGAGCGTATTTCTATGCATATCTAAATATAGGTCCCAAAAATTAATATTTTAATTCCTTTAGTGGTCCGCACTATTCTACCAAATTTTGTTGCGCACTAGCTCTCGATTTTTATGGAAATTTACAGGGTCATAGGTTGCTTAGATACCTTTCCAAAGATGTAGAATAGTACCTATTCCGTCACCCGAGCGTATTTCTATGCATATCTAAATATAGGTCCCAAAAATTAATATTTTAATTCCTTTAGTGGTCCGCACTATTCTACCAAATTTTGTTGCGCACTAGCTCTCGATTTTTATGGAAATTTACAGGGTCATAGGTTGCTTAGATACCTTTCCAAAGATGTAGAATAGTACCTATTCCGTCACCCGAGCGTATTTCTATGCATATCTAAATATAGGTCCCAAAAATTAATATTTTAATTCCTTTAGTGGTCCGCACTATTCTACCAAATTTTGTTGCGCACTAGCTCTCGATTTTTATGGAAATTTACAGGGTCATAGGTTGCTTAGATACCTTTCCAAAGATGTAGAATAGTACCTATTCCGTCACCCGAGCGTATTTCTATGCATATCTAAATATAGGTCCCAAAAATTAATATTTTAATTCCTTTAGTGGTCCGCACTATTCTACCAAATTTTGTTGCGCACTAGCTCTCGATTTTTATGGAAATTTACAGGGTCATAGGTTGCTTAGATACCTTTCCAAAGATGTAGAATAGTACCTATTCCGTCACCCGAGCGTATTTCTATGCATATCTAAATATAGGTCCCAAAAATTAATATTTTAATTCCTTTAGTGGTCCGCACTATTCTACCAAATTTTGTTGCGCACTAGCTCTCGATTTTTATGGAAATTTACAGGGTCATAGGTTGCTTAGATACCTTTCCAAAGATGTAGAATAGTACCTATTCCGTCACCCGAGCGTATTTCTATGCATATCTAAATATAGGTCCCAAAAATTAATATTTTAATTCCTTTAGTGGTCCGCACTATTCTACCAAATTTTGTTGCGCACTAGCTCTCGATTTTTATGGAAATTTACAGGGTCATAGGTTGCTTAGATACCTTTCCAAAGATGTAGAATAGTACCTATTCCGTCACCCGAGCGTATTTCTATGCATATCTAAATATAGGTCCCAAAAATTAATATTTTAATTCCTTTAGTGGTCCGCACTATTCTACCAAATTTTGTTGCGCACTAGCTCTCGATTTTTATGGAAATTTACAGGGTCATAGGTTGCTTAGATACCTTTCCAAAGATGTAGAATAGTACCTATTCCGTCACCCGAGCGTATTTCTATGCATATCTAAATATAGGTCCCAAAAATTAATATTTTAATTCCTTTAGTGGTCCGCACTATTCTACCAAATTTTGTTGCGCACTAGCTCTCGATTTTTATGGAAATTTACAGGGTCATAGGTTGCTTAGATACCTTTCCAAAGATGTAGAATAGTACCTATTCCGTCACCCGAGCGTATTTCTATGCATATCTAAATATAGGTCCCAAAAATTAATATTTTAATTCCTTTAGTGGTCCGCACTATTCTACCAAATTTTGTTGCGCACTAGCTCTCGATTTTTATGGAAATTTACAGGGTCATAGGTTGCTTAGATACCTTTCCAAAGATGTAGAATAGTACCTATTCCGTCACCCGAGCGTATTTCTATGCATATCTAAATATAGGTCCCAAAAATTAATATTTTAATTCCTTTAGTGGTCCGCACTATTCTACCAAATTTTGTTGCGCACTAGCTCTCGATTTTTATGGAAATTTACAGGGTCATAGGTTGCTTAGATACCTTTCCAAAGATGTAGAATAGTACCTATTCCGTCACCCGAGCGTATTTCTATGCATATCTAAATATAGGTCCCAAAAATTAATATTTTAATTCCTTTAGTGGTCCGCACTATTCTACCAAATTTTGTTGCGCACTAGCTCTCGATTTTTATGGAAATTTACAGGGTCATAGGTTGCTTAGATACCTTTCCAAAGATGTAGAATAGTACCTATTCCGTCACCCGAGCGTATTTCTATGCATATCTAAATATAGGTCCCAAAAATTAATATTTTAATTCCTTTAGTGGTCCGCACTATTCTACCAAATTTTGTTGCGCACTAGCTCTCGATTTTTATGGAAATTTACAGGGTCATAGGTTGCTTAGATACCTTTCCAAAGATGTAGAATAGTACCTATTCCGTCACCCGAGCGTATTTCTATGCATATCTAAATATAGGTCCCAAAAATTAATATTTTAATTCCTTTAGTGGTCCGCACTATTCTACCAAATTTTGTTGCGCACTAGCTCTCGATTTTTATGGAAATTTACAGGGTCATAGGTTGCTTAGATACCTTTCCAAAGATGTAGAATAGTACCTATTCCGTCACCCGAGCGTATTTCTATGCATATCTAAATATAGGTCCCAAAAATTAATATTTTAATTCCTTTAGTGGTCCGCACTATTCTACCAAATTTTGTTGCGCACTAGCTCTCGATTTTTATGGAAATTTACAGGGTCATAGGTTGCTTAGATACCTTTCCAAAGATGTAGAATAGTACCTATTCCGTCACCCGAGCGTATTTCTATGCATATCTAAATATAGGTCCCAAAAATTAATATTTTAATTCCTTTAGTGGTCCGCACTATTCTACCAAATTTTGTTGCGCACTAGCTCTCGATTTTTATGGAAATTTACAGGGTCATAGGTTGCTTAGATACCTTTCCAAAGATGTAGAATAGTACCTATTCCGTCACCCGAGCGTATTTCTATGCATATCTAAATATAGGTCCCAAAAATTAATATTTTAATTCCTTTAGTGGTCCGCACTATTCTACCAAATTTTGTTGCGCACTAGCTCTCGATTTTTATGGAAATTTACAGGGTCATAGGTTGCTTAGATACCTTTCCAAATATGTAGAATAGTACCTATTCCGTCACCCGAGCGTATTTCTATGCATATCTAAATATAGGTCCCAAAATTAATATTTTAATTCCTTTAGTGGTCCGCACTATTCTACCAAATTTTGTTGCGCACTAGCTCTCGATTTTTATGGAAATTTACAGGGTCATAGGTTGCTTAGATACCTTTCCAAAGATGTAGAATAGTACCTATTCCGTCACCCGAGCGTATTTCTATGCATATCTAAATATAGGTACCCAAAAATTAATATTTTAATTCCTTTAGTGGTCCGCACTATTCTACCAAATTTTGTTGCGCACTAGCTCTCGATTTTTATGGAAATTTACAGGGTCATAGGTTGCTTAGATACCTTTCCAAAGATGTAGAATAGTACCTATTCCGTCACCCGAGCGTATTTCTATGCATATCTAAATATAGGTCCCAAAAATTAATATTTTAATTCCTTTAGTGGTCCGCACTATTCTACCAAATTTTGTTGCGCACTAGCTCTCGATTTTTATGGAAATTTACAGGGTCATAGGTTGCTTAGATACCTTTCCAAAGATGTAGAATAGTACCTATTCCGTCACCCGAGCGTATTTCTATGCATATCTAAATATAGGTCCCAAAAATTAATATTTTAATTCCTTTAGTGGTCCGCACTATTCTACCAAATTTTGTTGCGCACTAGCTCTCGATTTTTATGGAAATTTACAGGGTCATAGGTTGCTTAGATACCTTTCCAAAGATGTAGAATAGTACCTATTCCGTCACCCGAGCGTATTTCTATGCATATCTAAATATAGGTCCCAAAAATTAATATTTTAATTCCTTTAGTGGTCCGCACTATTCTACCAAATTTTGTTGCGCACTAGCTCTCGATTTTTATGGAAATTTACAGGGTCATAGGTTGCTTAGATACCTTTCCAAAGATGTAGAATAGTACCTATTCCGTCACCCGAGCGTATTTCTATGCATATCTAAATATAGGTCCCAAAAATTAATATTTTAATTCCTTTAGTGGTCCGCACTATTCTACCAAATTTTTTTGCGCACTAGCTCTCGATTTTTATGGAAATTTACAGGGTCATAGGTTGCTTAGATACCTTTCCAAAGATGTAGAATAGTACCTATTCCGTCACCCGAGCGTATTTCTATGCATATCTAAATATAGGTCCCAAAAATTAATATTTTAATTCCTTTAGTGGTCCGCACTATTCTACCAAATTTTGTTGCGCACTAGCTCTCGATTTTTATGGAAATTTACAGGGTCATAGGTTGCTTAGATACCTTTCCAAAGATGTAGAATAGTACCTATTCCGTCACCCGAGCGTATTTCTATGCATATCTAAATATAGGTCCCAAAAATTAATATTTTAATTCCTTTAGTGGTCCGCACTATTCTACCAAATTTTGTTGCGCACTAGCTCTCGATTTTTATGGAAATTTACAGGGTCATAGGTTGCTTAGATACCTTTCCAAAGATGTAGAATAGTACCTATTCCGTCACCCGAGCGTATTTCTATGCATATCTAAATATAGGTCCCAAAAATTAATATTTTAATTCCTTTAGTGGTCCGCACTATTCTACCAAATTTTTTTGCGCACTAGCTCTCGATTTTTATGGAAATTTACAGGGTCATAGGTTGCTTAGATACCTTTCCAAAGATGTAGAATAGTACCTATTCCGTCACCCGAGCGTATTTCTATGCATATCTAAATATAGGTACCCAAAAATTAATATTTTAATTCCTTTAGTGGTCCGCACTATTCTACCAAATTTTGTTGCGCACTAGCTCTCGATTTTTATGGAAATTTACAGGGTCATAGGTTGCTTAGATACCTTTCCAAAGATGTAGAATAGTACCTATTCCGTCACCCGAGCGTATTTCTATGCATATCTAAATATAGGTCCCAAAAATTAATATTTTAATTCCTTTAGTGGTCCGCACTATTCTACCAAATTTTGTTGCGCACTAGCTCTCGATTTTTATGGAAATTTACAGGGTCATAGGTTGCTTAGATACCTTTCCAAAGATGTAGAATAGTACCTATTCCGTCACCCGAGCGTATTTCTATGCATATCTAAATATAGGTCCCAAAAATTAATATTTTAATTCCTTTAGTGGTCCGCACTATTCTACCAAATTTTTTTGCGCACTAGCTCTCGATTTTTATGGAAATTTACAGGGTCATAGGTTGCTTAGATACCTTTCCAAAGATGTAGAATAGTACCTATTCCGTCACCCGAGCGTATTTCTATGCATATCTAAATATAGGTCCCAAAAATTAATATTTTAATTCCTTTAGTGGTCCGCACTATTCTACCAAATTTTGTTGCGCACTAGCTCTCGATTTTTATGGAAATTTACAGGGTCATAGGTTGCTTAGATACCTTTCCAAAGATGTAGAATAGTACCTATTCCGTCACCCGAGCGTATTTCTATGCATATCTAAATATAGGTCCCAAAAATTAATATTTTAATTCCTTTAGTGGTCCGCACTATTCTACCAAATTTTGTTGCGCACTAGCTCTCGATTTTTATGGAAATTTACAGGGTCATAGGTTGCTTAGATACCTTTCCAAAGATGTAGAATAGTACCTATTCCGTCACCCGAGCGTATTTCTATGCATATCTAAATATAGGTCCCAAAAATTAATATTTTAATTCCTTTAGTGGTCCGCACTATTCTACCAAATTTTGTTGCGCACTAGCTCTCGATTTTTATGGAAATTTACAGGGTCATAGGTTGCTTAGATACCTTTCCAAAGATGTAGAATAGTACCTATTCCGTCACCCGAGCGTATTTCTATGCATATCTAAATATAGGTCCCAAAAATTAATATTTTAATTCCTTTAGTGGTCCGCACTATTCTACCAAATTTTGTTGCGCACTAGCTCTCGATTTTTATGGAAATTTACAGGGTCATAGGTTGCTTAGATACCTTTCCAAAGATGTAGAATAGTACCTATTCCGTCACCCGAGCGTATTTCTATGCATATCTAAATATAGGTCCCAAAAATTAATATTTTAATTCCTTTAGTGGTCCGCACTATTCTACCAAATTTTGTTGCGCACTAGCTCTCGATTTTTATGGAAATTTACAGGGTCATAGGTTGCTTAGATACCTTTCCAAAGATGTAGAATAGTACCTATTCCGTCACCCGAGCGTATTTCTATGCATATCTAAATATAGGTCCCAAAAATTAATATTTTAATTCCTTTAGTGGTCCGCACTATTCTACCAAATTTTTTTGCGCACTAGCTCTCGATTTTTATGGAAATTTACAGGGTCATAGGTTGCTTAGATACCTTTCCAAAGATGTAGAATAGTACCTATTCCGTCACCCGAGCGTATTTCTATGCATATCTAAATATAGGTCCCAAAAATTAATATTTTAATTCCTTTAGTGGTCCGCACTATTCTACCAAATTTTGTTGCGCACTAGCTCTCGATTTTTATGGAAATTTACAGGGTCATAGGTTGCTTAGATACCTTTCCAAAGATGTAGAATAGTACCTATTCCGTCACCCGAGCGTATTTCTATGCATATCTAAATATAGGTCCCAAAAATTAATATTTTAATTCCTTTAGTGGTCCGCACTATTCTACCAAATTTTGTTGCGCACTAGCTCTCGATTTTTATGGAAATTTACAGGGTCATAGGTTGCTTAGATACCTTTCCAAAGATGTAGAATAGTACCTATTCCGTCACCCGAGCGTATTTCTATGCATATCTAAATATAGGTCCCAAAAATTAATATTTTAATTCCTTTAGTGGTCCGCACTATTCTACCAAATTTTGTTGCGCACTAGCTCTCGATTTTTATGGAAATTTACAGGGTCATAGGTTGCTTAGATACCTTTCCAAAGATGTAGAATAGTACCTATTCCGTCACCCGAGCGTATTTCTATGCATATCTAAATATAGGTCCCAAAAATTAATATTTTAATTCCTTTAGTGGTCCGCACTATTCTACCAAATTTTGTTGCGCACTAGCTCTCGATTTTTATGGAAATTTACAGGGTCATAGGTTGCTTAGATACCTTTCCAAAGATGTAGAATAGTACCTATTCCGTCACCCGAGCGTATTTCTATGCATATCTAAATATAGGTCCCAAAAATTAATATTTTAATTCCTTTAGTGGTCCGCACTATTCTACCAAATTTTGTTGCGCACTAGCTCTCGATTTTTATGGAAATTTACAGGGTCATAGGTTGCTTAGATACCTTTCCAAAGATGTAGAATAGTACCTATTCCGTCACCCGAGCGTATTTCTATGCATATCTAAATATAGGTCCCAAAAATTAATATTTTAATTCCTTTAGTGGTCCGCACTATTCTACCAAATTTTGTTGCGCACTAGCTCTCGATTTTTATGGAAATTTACAGGGTCATAGGTTGCTTAGATACCTTTCCAAAGATGTAGAATAGTACCTATTCCGTCACCCGAGCGTATTTCTATGCATATCTAAATATAGGTCCCAAAAATTAATATTTTAATTCCTTTAGTGGTCCGCACTATTCTACCAAATTTTGTTGCGCACTAGCTCTCGATTTTTATGGAAATTTACAGGGTCATAGGTTGCTTAGATACCTTTCCAAAGATGTAGAATAGTACCTATTCCGTCACCCGAGCGTATTTCTATGCATATCTAAATATAGGTCCCAAAAATTAATATTTTAATTCCTTTAGTGGTCCGCACTATTCTACCAAATTTTGTTGCGCACTAGCTCTCGATTTTTATGGAAATTTACAGGGTCATAGGTTGCTTAGATACCTTTCCAAAGATGTAGAATAGTACCTATTCCGTCACCCGAGCGTATTTCTATGCATATCTAAATATAGGTCCCAAAAATTAATATTTTAATTCCTTTAGTGGTCCGCACTATTCTACCAAATTTTTTTGCGCACTAGCTCTCGATTTTTATGGAAATTTACAGGGTCATAGGTTGCTTAGATACCTTTCCAAAGATGTAGAATAGTACCTATTCCGTCACCCGAGCGTATTTCTATGCATATCTAAATATAGGTCCCAAAAATTAATATTTTAATTCCTTTAGTGGTCCGCACTATTCTACCAAATTTTGTTGCGCACTAGCTCTCGATTTTTATGGAAATTTACAGGGTCATAGGTTGCTTAGATACCTTTCCAAAGATGTAGAATAGTACCTATTCCGTCACCCGAGCGTATTTCTATGCATATCTAAATATAGGTCCCAAAAATTAATATTTTAATTCCTTTAGTGGTCCGCACTATTCTACCAAATTTTGTTGCGCACTAGCTCTCGATTTTTATGGAAATTTACAGGGTCATAGGTTGCTTAGATACCTTTCCAAAGATGTAGAATAGTACCTATTCCGTCACCCGAGCGTATTTCTATGCATATCTAAATATAGGTCCCAAAAATTAATATTTTAATTCCTTTAGTGGTCCGCACTATTCTACCAAATTTTGTTGCGCACTAGCTCTCGATTTTTATGGAAATTTACAGGGTCATAGGTTGCTTAGATACCTTTCCAAAGATGTAGAATAGTACCTATTCCGTCACCCGAGCGTATTTCTATGCATATCTAAATATAGGTCCCAAAAATTAATATTTTAATTCCTTTAGTGGTCCGCACTATTCTACCAAATTTTGTTGCGCACTAGCTCTCGATTTTTATGGAAATTTACAGGGTCATAGGTTGCTTAGATACCTTTCCAAAGATGTAGAATAGTACCTATTCCGTCACCCGAGCGTATTTCTATGCATATCTAAATATAGGTCCCAAAAATTAATATTTTAATTCCTTTAGTGGTCCGCACTATTCTACCAAATTTTGTTGCGCACTAGCTCTCGATTTTTATGGAAATTTACAGGGTCATAGGTTGCTTAGATACCTTTCCAAAGATGTAGAATAGTACCTATTCCGTCACCCGAGCGTATTTCTATGCATATCTAAATATAGGTCCCAAAAATTAATATTTTAATTCCTTTAGTGGTCCGCACTATTCTACCAAATTTTGTTGCGCACTAGCTCTCGATTTTTATGGAAATTTACAGGGTCATAGGTTGCTTAGATACCTTTCCAAAGATGTAGAATAGTACCTATTCCGTCACCCGAGCGTATTTCTATGCATATCTAAATATAGGTACCCAAAAATTAATATTTTAATTCCTTTAGTGGTCCGCACTATTCTACCAAATTTTGTTGCGCACTAGCTCTCGATTTTTATGGAAATTTACAGGGTCATAGGTTGCTTAGATACCTTTCCAAAGATGTAGAATAGTACCTATTCCGTCACCCGAGCGTATTTCTATGCATATCTAAATATAGGTCCCAAAAATTAATATTTTAATTCCTTTAGTGGTCCGCACTATTCTACCAAATTTTGTTGCGCACTAGCTCTCGATTTTTATGGAAATTTACAGGGTCATAGGTTGCTTAGATACCTTTCCAAAGATGTAGAATAGTACCTATTCCGTCACCCGAGCGTATTTCTATGCATATCTAAATATAGGTCCCAAAAATTAATATTTTAATTCCTTTAGTGGTCCGCACTATTCTACCAAATTTTTTTGCGCACTAGCTCTCGATTTTTATGGAAATTTACAGGGTCATAGGTTGCTTAGATACCTTTCCAAAGATGTAGAATAGTACCTATTCCGTCACCCGAGCGTATTTCTATGCATATCTAAATATAGGTCCCAAAAATTAATATTTTAATTCCTTTAGTGGTCCGCACTATTCTACCAAATTTTTTTGCGCACTAGCTCTCGATTTTTATGGAAATTTACAGGGTCATAGGTTGCTTAGATACCTTTCCAAAGATGTAGAATAGTACCTATTCCGTCACCCGAGCGTATTTCTATGCATATCTAAATATAGGTACCCAAAAATTAATATTTTAATTCCTTTAGTGGTCCGCACTATTCTACCAAATTTTGTTGCGCACTAGCTCTCGATTTTTATGGAAATTTACAGGGTCATAGGTTGCTTAGATACCTTTCCAAAGATGTAGAATAGTACCTATTCCGTCACCCGAGCGTATTTCTATGCATATCTAAATATAGGTCCCAAAAATTAATATTTTAATTCCTTTAGTGGTCCGCACTATTCTACCAAATTTTGTTGCGCACTAGCTCTCGATTTTTATGGAAATTTACAGGGTCATAGGTTGCTTAGATACCTTTCCAAAGATGTAGAATAGTACCTATTCCGTCACCCGAGCGTATTTCTATGCATATCTAAATATAGGTCCCAAAAATTAATATTTTAATTCCTTTAGTGGTCCGCACTATTCTACCAAATTTTGTTGCGCACTAGCTCTCGATTTTTATGGAAATTTACAGGGTCATAGGTTGCTTAGATACCTTTCCAAAGATGTAGAATAGTACCTATTCCGTCACCCGAGCGTATTTCTATGCATATCTAAATATAGGTCCCAAAAATTAATATTTTAATTCCTTTAGTGGTCCGCACTATTCTACCAAATTTTGTTGCGCACTAGCTCTCGATTTTTATGGAAATTTACAGGGTCATAGGTTGCTTAGATACCTTTCCAAAGATGTAGAATAGTACCTATTCCGTCACCCGAGCGTATTTCTATGCATATCTAAATATAGGTCCCAAAAATTAATATTTTAATTCCTTTAGTGGTCCGCACTATTCTACCAAATTTTGTTGCGCACTAGCTCTCGATTTTTATGGAAATTTACAGGGTCATAGGTTGCTTAGATACCTTTCCAAAGATGTAGAATAGTACCTATTCCGTCACCCGAGCGTATTTCTATGCATATCTAAATATAGGTACCCAAAAATTAATATTTTAATTCCTTTAGTGGTCCGCACTATTCTACCAAATTTTGTTGCGCACTAGCTCTCGATTTTTATGGAAATTTACAGGGTCATAGGTTGCTTAGATACCTTTCCAAAGATGTAGAATAGTACCTATTCCGTCACCCGAGCGTATTTCTATGCATATCTAAATATAGGTCCCAAAAATTAATATTTTAATTCCTTTAGTGGTCCGCACTATTCTACCAAATTTTGTTGCGCACTAGCTCTCGATTTTTATGGAAATTTACAGGGTCATAGGTTGCTTAGATACCTTTCCAAAGATGTAGAATAGTACCTATTCCGTCACCCGAGCGTATTTCTATGCATATCTAAATATAGGTCCCAAAAATTAATATTTTAATTCCTTTAGTGGTCCGCACTATTCTACCAAATTTTGTTGCGCACTAGCTCTCGATTTTTATGGAAATTTACAGGGTCATAGGTTGCTTAGATACCTTTCCAAAGATGTAGAATAGTACCTATTCCGTCACCCGAGCGTATTTCTATGCATATCTAAATATAGGTCCCAAAAATTAATATTTTAATTCCTTTAGTGGTCCGCACTATTCTACCAAATTTTGTTGCGCACTAGCTCTCGATTTTTATGGAAATTTACAGGGTCATAGGTTGCTTAGATACCTTTCCAAAGATGTAGAATAGTACCTATTCCGTCACCCGAGCGTATTTCTATGCATATCTAAATATAGGTCCCAAAAATTAATATTTTAATTCCTTTAGTGGTCCGCACTATTCTACCAAATTTTGTTGCGCACTAGCTCTCGATTTTTATGGAAATTTACAGGGTCATAGGTTGCTTAGATACCTTTCCAAAGATGTAGAATAGTACCTATTCCGTCACCCGAGCGTATTTCTATGCATATCTAAATATAGGTCCCAAAAATTAATATTTTAATTCCTTTAGTGGTCCGCACTATTCTACCAAATTTTGTTGCGCACTAGCTCTCGATTTTTATGGAAATTTACAGGGTCATAGGTTGCTTAGATACCTTTCCAAAGATGTAGAATAGTACCTATTCCGTCACCCGAGCGTATTTCTATGCATATCTAAATATAGGTCCCAAAAATTAATATTTTAATTCCTTTAGTGGTCCGCACTATTCTACCAAATTTTTTTAGGCACTAGCTCTCGATTTTTATGGAAATTTACAGGGTCATAGGTTGCTTAGATACCTTTCCAAAGATGTAGAATAGTACCTATTCCGTCACCCGAGCGTATTTCTATGCATATCTAAATATAGGTCCCAAAAATTAATATTTTAATTCCTTTAGTGGTCCGCACTATTCTACCAAATTTTGTTGCGCACTAGCTCTCGATTTTTATGGAAATTTACAGGGTCATAGGTTGCTTAGATACCTTTCCAAAGATGTAGAATAGTACCTATTCCGTCACCCGAGCGTATTTCTATGCATATCTAAATATAGGTCCCAAAAATTAATATTTTAATTCCTTTAGTGGTCCGCACTATTCTACCAAATTTTGTTGCGCACTAGCTCTCGATTTTTATGGAAATTTACAGGGTCATAGGTTGCTTAGATACCTTTCCAAAGATGTAGAATAGTACCTATTCCGTCACCCGAGCGTATTTCTATGCATATCTAAATATAGGTCCCAAAAATTAATATTTTAATTCCTTTAGTGGTCCGCACTATTCTACCAAATTTTGTTGCGCACTAGCTCTCGATTTTTATGGAAATTTACAGGGTCATAGGTTGCTTAGATACCTTTCCAAAGATGTAGAATAGTACCTATTCCGTCACCCGAGCGTATTTCTATGCATATCTAAATATAGGTCCCAAAAATTAATATTTTAATTCCTTTAGTGGTCCGCACTATTCTACCAAATTTTGTTGCGCACTAGCTCTCGATTTTTATGGAAATTTACAGGGTCATAGGTTGCTTAGATACCTTTCCAAAGATGTAGAATAGTACCTATTCCGTCACCCGAGCGTATTTCTATGCATATCTAAATATAGGTCCCAAAAATTAATATTTTAATTCCTTTAGTGGTCCGCACTATTCTACCAAATTTTGTTGCGCACTAGCTCTCGATTTTTATGGAAATTTACAGGGTCATAGGTTGCTTAGATACCTTTCCAAAGATGTAGAATAGTACCTATTCCGTCACCCGAGCGTATTTCTATGCATATCTAAATATAGGTCCCAAAAATTAATATTTTAATTCCTTTAGTGGTCCGCACTATTCTACCAAATTTTGTTGCGCACTAGCTCTCGATTTTTATGGAAATTTACAGGGTCATAGGTTGCTTAGATACCTTTCCAAAGATGTAGAATAGTACCTATTCCGTCACCCGAGCGTATTTCTATGCATATCTAAATATAGGTCCCAAAAATTAATATTTTAATTCCTTTAGTGGTCCGCACTATTCTACCAAATTTTGTTGCGCACTAGCTCTCGATTTTTATGGAAATTTACAGGGTCATAGGTTGCTTAGATACCTTTCCAAAGATGTAGAATAGTACCTATTCCGTCACCCGAGCGTATTTCTATGCATATCTAAATATAGGTCCCAAAAATTAATATTTTAATTCCTTTAGTGGTCCGCACTATTCTACCAAATTTTGTTGCGCACTAGCTCTCGATTTTTATGGAAATTTACAGGGTCATAGGTTGCTTAGATACCTTTCCAAAGATGTAGAATAGTACCTATTCCGTCACCCGAGCGTATTTCTATGCATATCTAAATATAGGTCCCAAAAATTAATATTTTAATTCCTTTAGTGGTCCGCACTATTCTACCAAATTTTGTTAGGCAATAGCTCTCGATTTTTATGGAAATTTACAGGGTCATAGGTTGCTTAGATACCTTTCCAAAGATGTAGAATAGTACCTATTCCGTCACCCGAGCGTATTTCTATGCATATCTAAATATAGGACCCAAAAATTAATATTTTAATTCCTTTAGTGGTCCGCACTATTCTACCAAATTTTGTTGCGCACTAGCTCTCGATTTTTATGGAAATTTACAGGGTCATAGGTTGCTTAGATACCTTTCCAAAGATGTAGAATAGTACCTATTCCGTCACCCGAGCGTATTTCTATGCATATCTAAATATAGGTCCCAAAAATTAATATTTTAATTCCTTTAGTGGTCCGCACTATTCTACCAAATTTTGTTGCGCACTAGCTCTCGATTTTTATGGAAATTTACAGGGTCATAGGTTGCTTAGATACCTTTCCAAAGATGTAGAATAGTACCTATTCCGTCACCCGAGCGTATTTCTATGCATATCTAAATATAGGTCCCAAAAATTAATATTTTAATTCCTTTAGTGGTCCGCACTATTCTACCAAATTTTGTTGCGCACTAGCTCTCGATTTTTATGGAAATTTACAGGGTCATAGGTTGCTTAGATACCTTTCCAAAGATGTAGAATAGTACCTATTCCGTCACCCGAGCGTATTTCTATGCATATCTAAATATAGGTCCCAAAAATTAATATTTTAATTCCTTTAGTGGTCCGCACTATTCTACCAAATTTTGTTGCGCACTAGCTCTCGATTTTTATGGAAATTTACAGGGTCATAGGTTGCTTAGATACCTTTCCAAAGATGTAGAATAGTACCTATTCCGTCACCCGAGCGTATTTCTATGCATATCTAAATATAGGTCCCAAAAATTAATATTTTAATTCCTTTAGTGGTCCGCACTATTCTACCAAATTTTTTTGCGCACTAGCTCTCGATTTTTATGGAAATTTACAGGGTCATAGGTTGCTTAGATACCTTTCCAAAGATGTAGAATAGTACCTATTCCGTCACCCGAGCGTATTTCTATGCATATCTAAATATAGGTCCCAAAAATTAATATTTTAATTCCTTTAGTGGTCCGCACTATTCTACCAAATTTTGTTGCGCACTAGCTCTCGATTTTTATGGAAATTTACAGGGTCATAGGTTGCTTAGATACCTTTCCAAAGATGTAGAATAGTACCTATTCCGTCACCCGAGCGTATTTCTATGCATATCTAAATATAGGTCCCAAAAATTAATATTTTAATTCCTTTAGTGGTCCGCACTATTCTACCAAATTTTGTTGCGCACTAGCTCTCGATTTTTATGGAAATTTACAGGGTCATAGGTTGCTTAGATACCTTTCCAAAGATGTAGAATAGTACCTATTCCGTCACCCGAGCGTATTTCTATGCATATCTAAATATAGGTCCCAAAAATTAATATTTTAATTCCTTTAGTGGTCCGCACTATTCTACCAAATTTTGTTGCGCACTAGCTCTCGATTTTTATGGAAATTTACAGGGTCATAGGTTGCTTAGATACCTTTCCAAAGATGTAGAATAGTACCTATTCCGTCACCCGAGCGTATTTCTATGCATATCTAAATATAGGTCCCAAAAATTAATATTTTAATTCCTTTAGTGGTCCGCACTATTCTACCAAATTTTTTTGCGCACTAGCTCTCGATTTTTATGGAAATTTACAGGGTCATAGGTTGCTTAGATACCTTTCCAAAGATGTAGAATAGTACCTATTCCGTCACCCGAGCGTATTTCTATGCATATCTAAATATAGGTACCCAAAAATTAATATTTTAATTCCTTTAGTGGTCCGCACTATTCTACCAAATTTTGTTGCGCACTAGCTCTCGATTTTTATGGAAATTTACAGGGTCATAGGTTGCTTAGATACCTTTCCAAAGATGTAGAATAGTACCTATTCCGTCACCCGAGCGTATTTCTATGCATATCTAAATATAGGTCCCAAAAATTAATATTTTAATTCCTTTAGTGGTCCGCACTATTCTACCAAATTTTGTTGCGCACTAGCTCTCGATTTTTATGGAAATTTACAGGGTCATAGGTTGCTTAGATACCTTTCCAAAGATGTAGAATAGTACCTATTCCGTCACCCGAGCGTATTTCTATGCATATCTAAATATAGGTCCCAAAAATTAATATTTTAATTCCTTTAGTGGTCCGCACTATTCTACCAAATTTTTTTGCGCACTAGCTCTCGATTTTTATGGAAATTTACAGGGTCATAGGTTGCTTAGATACCTTTCCAAAGATGTAGAATAGTACCTATTCCGTCACCCGAGCGTATTTCTATGCATATCTAAATATAGGTCCCAAAAATTAATATTTTAATTCCTTTAGTGGTCCGCACTATTCTACCAAATTTTGTTGCGCACTAGCTCTCGATTTTTATGGAAATTTACAGGGTCATAGGTTGCTTAGATACCTTTCCAAAGATGTAGAATAGTACCTATTCCGTCACCCGAGCGTATTTCTATGCATATCTAAATATAGGTCCCAAAAATTAATATTTTAATTCCTTTAGTGGTCCGCACTATTCTACCAAATTTTGTTGCGCACTAGCTCTCGATTTTTATGGAAATTTACAGGGTCATAGGTTGCTTAGATACCTTTCCAAAGATGTAGAATAGTACCTATTCCGTCACCCGAGCGTATTTCTATGCATATCTAAATATAGGTCCCAAAAATTAATATTTTAATTCCTTTAGTGGTCCGCACTATTCTACCAAATTTTGTTGCGCACTAGCTCTCGATTTTTATGGAAATTTACAGGGTCATAGGTTGCTTAGATACCTTTCCAAAGATGTAGAATAGTACCTATTCCGTCACCCGAGCGTATTTCTATGCATATCTAAATATAGGTCCCAAAAATTAATATTTTAATTCCTTTAGTGGTCCGCACTATTCTACCAAATTTTGTTGCGCACTAGCTCTCGATTTTTATGGAAATTTACAGGGTCATAGGTTGCTTAGATACCTTTCCAAAGATGTAGAATAGTACCTATTCCGTCACCCGAGCGTATTTCTATGCATATCTAAATATAGGTCCCAAAAATTAATATTTTAATTCCTTTAGTGGTCCGCACTATTCTACCAAATTTTGTTGCGCACTAGCTCTCGATTTTTATGGAAATTTACAGGGTCATAGGTTGCTTAGATACCTTTCCAAAGATGTAGAATAGTACCTATTCCGTCACCCGAGCGTATTTCTATGCATATCTAAATATAGGTCCCAAAAATTAATATTTTAATTCCTTTAGTGGTCCGCACTATTCTACCAAATTTTTTTGCGCACTAGCTCTCGATTTTTATGGAAATTTACAGGGTCATAGGTTGCTTAGATACCTTTCCAAAGATGTAGAATAGTACCTATTCCGTCACCCGAGCGTATTTCTATGCATATCTAAATATAGGTCCCAAAAATTAATATTTTAATTCCTTTAGTGGTCCGCACTATTCTACCAAATTTTGTTGCGCACTAGCTCTCGATTTTTATGGAAATTTACAGGGTCATAGGTTGCTTAGATACCTTTCCAAAGATGTAGAATAGTACCTATTCCGTCACCCGAGCGTATTTCTATGCATATCTAAATATAGGTCCCAAAAATTAATATTTTAATTCCTTTAGTGGTCCGCACTATTCTACCAAATTTTGTTGCGCACTAGCTCTCGATTTTTATGGAAATTTACAGGGTCATAGGTTGCTTAGATACCTTTCCAAAGATGTAGAATAGTACCTATTCCGTCACCCGAGCGTATTTCTATGCATATCTAAATATAGGTCCCAAAAATTAATATTTTAATTCCTTTAGTGGTCCGCACTATTCTACCAAATTTTGTTGCGCACTAGCTCTCGATTTTTATGGAAATTTACAGGGTCATAGGTTGCTTAGATACCTTTCCAAAGATGTAGAATAGTACCTATTCCGTCACCCGAGCGTATTTCTATGCATATCTAAATATAGGTCCCAAAAATTAATATTTTAATTCCTTTAGTGGTCCGCACTATTCTACCAAATTTTGTTGCGCACTAGCTCTCGATTTTTATGGAAATTTACAGGGTCATAGGTTGCTTAGATACCTTTCCAAAGATGTAGAATAGTACCTATTCCGTCACCCGAGCGTATTTCTATGCATATCTAAATATAGGTCCCAAAAATTAATATTTTAATTCCTTTAGTGGTCCGCACTATTCTACCAAATTTTGTTGCGCACTAGCTCTCGATTTTTATGGAAATTTACAGGGTCATAGGTTGCTTAGATACCTTTCCAAAGATGTAGAATAGTACCTATTCCGTCACCCGAGCGTATTTCTATGCATATCTAAATATAGGTCCCAAAAATTAATATTTTAATTCCTTTAGTGGTCCGCACTATTCTACCAAATTTTTTTAGGCAATAGCTCTCGATTTTTATGGAAATTTACAGGGTCATAGGTTGCTTAGATACCTTTCCAAAGATGTAGAATAGTACCTATTCCGTCACCCGAGCGTATTTCTATGCATATCTAAATATAGGTCCCAAAAATTAATATTTTAATTCCTTTAGTGGTCCGCACTATTCTACCAAATTTTGTTGCGCACTAGCTCTCGATTTTTATGGAAATTTACAGGGTCATAGGTTGCTTAGATACCTTTCCAAAGATGTAGAATAGTACCTATTCCGTCACCCGAGCGTATTTCTATGCATATCTAAATATAGGTCCCAAAAATTAATATTTTAATTCCTTTAGTGGTCCGCACTATTCTACCAAATTTTTTTAGGCAATAGCTCTCGATTTTTATGGAAATTTACAGGGTCATAGGTTGCTTAGATACCTTTCCAAAGATGTAGAATAGTACCTATTCCGTCACCCGAGCGTATTTCTATGCATATCTAAATATAGGTCCCAAAAATTAATATTTTAATTCCTTTAGTGGTCCGCACTATTCTACCAAATTTTGTTGCGCACTAGCTCTCGATTTTTATGGAAATTTACAGGGTCATAGGTTGCTTAGATACCTTTCCAAAGATGTAGAATAGTACCTATTCCGTCACCCGAGCGTATTTCTATGCATATCTAAATATAGGTCCCAAAAATTAATATTTTAATTCCTTTAGTGGTCCGCACTATTCTACCAAATTTTGTTAGCGCACTAGCTCTCGATTTTTATGGAAATTTACAGGGTCATAGGTTGCTTAGATACCTTTCCAAAGATGTAGAATAGTACCTATTCCGTCACCCGAGCGTATTTCTATGCATATCTAAATATAGGTCCCAAAAATTAATATTTTAATTCCTTTAGTGGTCCGCACTATTCTACCAAATTTTTTTAGGCACTAGCTCTCGATTTTTATGGAAATTTACAGGGTCATAGGTTGCTTAGATACCTTTCCAAAGATGTAGAATAGTACCTATTCCGTCACCCGAGCGTATTTCTATGCATATCTAAATATAGGTCCCAAAAATTAATATTTTAATTCCTTTAGTGGTCCGCACTATTCTACCAAATTTTGTTGCGCACTAGCTCTCGATTTTTATGGAAATTTACAGGGTCATAGGTTGCTTAGATACCTTTCCAAAGATGTAGAATAGTACCTATTCCGTCACCCGAGCGTATTTCTATGCATATCTAAATATAGGTCCCAAAAATTAATATTTTAATTCCTTTAGTGGTCCGCACTATTCTACCAAATTTTGTTGCGCACTAGCTCTCGATTTTTATGGAAATTTACAGGGTCATAGGTTGCTTAGATACCTTTCCAAAGATGTAGAATAGTACCTATTCCGTCACCCGAGCGTATTTCTATGCATATCTAAATATAGGTCCCAAAAATTAATATTTTAATTCCTTTAGTGGTCCGCACTATTCTACCAAATTTTGTTGCGCACTAGCTCTCGATTTTTATGGAAATTTACAGGGTCATAGGTTGCTTAGATACCTTTCCAAAGATGTAGAATAGTACCTATTCCGTCACCCGAGCGTATTTCTATGCATATCTAAATATAGGTCCCAAAAATTAATATTTTAATTCCTTTAGTGGTCCGCACTATTCTACCAAATTTTTTTAGGCACTAGCTCTCGATTTTTATGGAAATTTACAGGGTCATAGGTTGCTTAGATACCTTTCCAAAGATGTAGAATAGTACCTATTCCGTCACCCGAGCGTATTTCTATGCATATCTAAATATAGGTCCCAAAAATTAATATTTTAATTCCTTTAGTGGTCCGCACTATTCTACCAAATTTTGTTGCGCACTAGCTCTCGATTTTTATGGAAATTTACAGGGTCATAGGTTGCTTAGATACCTTTCCAAAGATGTAGAATAGTACCTATTCCGTCACCCGAGCGTATTTCTATGCATATCTAAATATAGGTCCCAAAAATTAATATTTTAATTCCTTTAGTGGTCCGCACTATTCTACCAAATTTTGTTGCGCACTAGCTCTCGATTTTTATGGAAATTTACAGGGTCATAGGTTGCTTAGATACCTTTCCAAAGATGTAGAATAGTACCTATTCCGTCACCCGAGCGTATTTCTATGCATATCTAAATATAGGTCCCAAAAATTAATATTTTAATTCCTTTAGTGGTCCGCACTATTCTACCAAATTTTGTTGCGCACTAGCTCTCGATTTTTATGGAAATTTACAGGGTCATAGGTTGCTTAGATACCTTTCCAAAGATGTAGAATAGTACCTATTCCGTCACCCGAGCGTATTTCTATGCATATCTAAATATAGGTCCCAAAAATTAATATTTTAATTCCTTTAGTGGTCCGCACTATTCTACCAAATTTTGTTAGGCAATAGCTCTCGATTTTTATGGAAATTTACAGGGTCATAGGTTGCTTAGATACCTTTCCAAAGATGTAGAATAGTACCTATTCCGTCACCCGAGCGTATTTCTATGCATATCTAAATATAGGTCCCAAAAATTAATATTTTAATTCCTTTAGTGGTCCGCACTATTCTACCAAATTTTGTTGCGCACTAGCTCTCGATTTTTATGGAAATTTACAGGGTCATAGGTTGCTTAGATACCTTTCCAAAGATGTAGAATAGTACCTATTCCGTCACCCGAGCGTATTTCTATGCATATCTAAATATAGGTCCCAAAAATTAATATTTTAATTCCTTTAGTGGTCCGCACTATTCTACCAAATTTTGTTGCGCACTAGCTCTCGATTTTTATGGAAATTTACAGGGTCATAGGTTGCTTAGATACCTTTCCAAAGATGTAGAATAGTACCTATTCCGTCACCCGAGCGTATTTCTATGCATATCTAAATATAGGTCCCAAAAATTAATATTTTAATTCCTTTAGTGGTCCGCACTATTCTACCAAATTTTGTTGCGCACTAGCTCTCGATTTTTATGGAAATTTACAGGGTCATAGGTTGCTTAGATACCTTTCCAAAGATGTAGAATAGTACCTATTCCGTCACCCGAGCGTATTTCTATGCATATCTAAATATAGGTCCCAAAAATTAATATTTTAATTCCTTTAGTGGTCCGCACTATTCTACCAAATTTTGTTGCGCACTAGCTCTCGATTTTTATGGAAATTTACAGGGTCATAGGTTGCTTAGATACCTTTCCAAAGATGTAGAATAGTACCTATTCCGTCACCCGAGCGTATTTCTATGCATATCTAAATATAGGTCCCAAAAATTAATATTTTAATTCCTTTAGTGGTCCGCACTATTCTACCAAATTTTGTTGCGCACTAGCTCTCGATTTTTATGGAAATTTACAGGGTCATAGGTTGCTTAGATACCTTTCCAAAGATGTAGAATAGTACCTATTCCGTCACCCGAGCGTATTTCTATGCATATCTAAATATAGGTCCCAAAAATTAATATTTTAATTCCTTTAGTGGTCCGCACTATTCTACCAAATTTTTTTAGGCAATAGCTCTCGATTTTTATGGAAATTTACAGGGTCATAGGTTGCTTAGATACCTTTCCAAAGATGTAGAATAGTACCTATTCCGTCACCCGAGCGTATTTCTATGCATATCTAAATATAGGTCCCAAAAATTAATATTTTAATTCCTTTAGTGGTCCGCACTATTCTACCAAATTTTTTTAGGCAATAGCTCTCGATTTTTATGGAAATTTACAGGGTCATAGGTTGCTTAGATACCTTTCCAAAGATGTAGAATAGTACCTATTCCGTCACCCGAGCGTATTTCTATGCATATCTAAATATAGGTCCCAAAAATTAATATTTTAATTCCTTTAGTGGTCCGCACTATTCTACCAAATTTTGTTGCGCACTAGCTCTCGATTTTTATGGAAATTTACAGGGTCATAGGTTGCTTAGATACCTTTCCAAAGATGTAGAATAGTACCTATTCCGTCACCCGAGCGTATTTCTATGCATATCTAAATATAGGTCCCAAAAATTAATATTTTAATTCCTTTAGTGGTCCGCACTATTCTACCAAATTTTGTTGCGCACTAGCTCTCGATTTTTATGGAAATTTACAGGGTCATAGGTTGCTTAGATACCTTTCCAAAGATGTAGAATAGTACCTATTCCGTCACCCGAGCGTATTTCTATGCATATCTAAATATAGGACCCAAAAATTAATATTTTAATTCCTTTAGTGGTCCGCACTATTCTACCAAATTTTGTTGCGCACTAGCTCTCGATTTTTATGGAAATTTACAGGGTCATAGGTTGCTTAGATACCTTTCCAAAGATGTAGAATAGTACCTATTCCGTCACCCGAGCGTATTTCTATGCATATCTAAATATAGGTCCCAAAAATTAATATTTTAATTCCTTTAGTGGTCCGCACTATTCTACCAAATTTTGTTGCGCACTAGCTCTCGATTTTTATGGAAATTTACAGGGTCATAGGTTGCTTAGATACCTTTCCAAAGATGTAGAATAGTACCTATTCCGTCACCCGAGCGTATTTCTATGCATATCTAAATATAGGTCCCAAAAATTAATATTTTAATTCCTTTAGTGGTCCGCACTATTCTACCAAATTTTTTTGCGCACTAGCTCTCGATTTTTATGGAAATTTACAGGGTCATAGGTTGCTTAGATACCTTTCCAAAGATGTAGAATAGTACCTATTCCGTCACCCGAGCGTATTTCTATGCATATCTAAATATAGGTCCCAAAAATTAATATTTTAATTCCTTTAGTGGTCCGCACTATTCTACCAAATTTTTTTAGGCACTAGCTCTCGATTTTTATGGAAATTTACAGGGTCATAGGTTGCTTAGATACCTTTCCAAAGATGTAGAATAGTACCTATTCCGTCACCCGAGCGTATTTCTATGCATATCTAAATATAGGTCCCAAAAATTAATATTTTAATTCCTTTAGTGGTCCGCACTATTCTACCAAATTTTTTAGGCACTAGCTCTCGATTTTTATGGAAATTTACAGGGTCATAGGTTGCTTAGATACCTTTCCAAAGATGTAGAATAGTACCTATTCCGTCACCCGAGCGTATTTCTATGCATATCTAAATATAGGTCCCAAAAATTAATATTTTAATTCCTTTAGTGGTCCGCACTATTCTACCAAATTTTGTTAGGCACTAGCTCTCGATTTTTATGGAAATTTACAGGGTCATAGGTTGCTTAGATACCTTTCCAAAGATGTAGAATAGTACCTATTCCGTCACCCGAGCGTATTTCTATGCATATCTAAATATAGGTACCCAAAAATTAATATTTTAATTCCTTTAGTGGTCCGCACTATTCTACCAAATTTTGTTGCGCACTAGCTCTCGATTTTTATGGAAATTTACAGGGTCATAGGTTGCTTAGATACCTTTCCAAAGATGTAGAATAGTACCTATTCCGTCACCCGAGCGTATTTCTATGCATATCTAAATATAGGTCCCAAAAATTAATATTTTAATTCCTTTAGTGGTCCGCACTATTCTACCAAATTTTTTTAGGCACTAGCTCTCGATTTTTATGGAAATTTACAGGGTCATAGGTTGCTTAGATACCTTTCCAAAGATGTAGAATAGTACCTATTCCGTCACCCGAGCGTATTTCTATGCATATCTAAATATAGGTCCCAAAATTAATATTTTAATTCCTTTAGTGGTCCGCACTATTCTACCAAATTTTGTTGCGCACTAGCTCTCGATTTTTATGGAAATTTACAGGGTCATAGGTTGCTTAGATACCTTTCCAAAGATGTAGAATAGTACCTATTCCGTCACCCGAGCGTATTTCTATGCATATCTAAATATAGGTCCCAAAATTAATATTTTAATTCCTTTAGTGGTCCGCACTATTCTACCAAATTTTTTTAGGCACTAGCTCTCGATTTTTATGGAAATTTACAGGGTCATAGGTTGCTTAGATACCTTTCCAAAGATGTAGAATAGTACCTATTCCGTCACCTGAGCGTTATTCTGATGGCATAAATTTTCTAAAGTATAGGTCCCCAAGAATTAATATTTTTAATCCTTTTAGTGGTTCCGCCACTATTTACAATTTTTTTAGTCACTAGATCTCGATTTTTATGGAACTTACAGGGTCATAGGTTGCTTATATACCTTTCAAACATATGTAGAACATTACATATTCCGTTCAACCGAGGTATTTCCTATGCATATCCTAAATATAGTACCCAAATTAATATTTTCATTACTTTAGTGGGTACAGAACTATTCTACCAATTTTTTTGCGCCCTACCTCTCAATTGTTATGGACAATTTACAGGGCCCAGGTTGCTTCAGAACCTTTCCAAAGATGTAGAAAGACCTATTCCGGCACCCGACCGTTATATCTATCATTCTAAATATTGGTCCCAAAGATTAATCTTTTAATTCCTTTAAGTGGTCCGCACTATTCTACCAACTTTTTTTAAAGGCACTAGCTCCGCTTTTTTATGGAAATTACTGTTCATCGGTTGCTTAGAAACCATTTCCAAAGATGTAGAATAGTACCTATCTAGTACTCACCGCGAGCCTATTCAATGCTATCGAAATATAGCTCCAAAATTAATATTTCAATTCCTTTAAGTGGTACGCACTAGCTACAAACAAGTTTTAAGGCACTACTTCATTTTGTAAGGATTTACAGGTCATAGATGCTTATTACCTTTCAAAGATGTAGAATAGTACCTAGTTTTTCCGTCACCCGAGTGTATTTCTATGCATTATCTTATATAGGTGGTGTCCCAAAAAATTATATTTCTATTCCTCTTTAGTGGTCCCGCACTATCTCTACAATTTCTTTTGAGGCATCTGGTATC
>JABCRI010000038.1:0-198988 GCA_015143295.1 Tetracentron sinense | reverse complement strand
ATTCTTTTAATCGTATATTTACTACTTAACTAGAAAGACTCTACTGAGATATCTAGTCAATTTATCAAGTATGAGCACATTGAGAGGTTCTGAGTTGCTTCAATAGGTAACAAAATATAGAGATTCGTTTGAGATGTTTGAATTTGTTCAGCAAAGACCATCAAATGCTTTAGTAAGAAGTGAACTTGTGCAAGTTGAAGGCTCTAAAATGGGGAGTTGAATGCCAAAAATGATGTGGATGGAGTTAGTGAGGAATGATTTGACAACATACAACTTAATTGAAATTATAAATTTTAACAAAATGGAATAGCGGAACAAGATTTGTGTTGCTGATCCTAAATATTTGGGCTAAGGCATTGATGATAAGAATAAGTTAGTTGGGTATAATCTGTCAGGTCCGGGAATTCAATCTGCTTTTAAACGAGTTGATAAAACTCAACATGAACCCAACCCATTTATGAATGGGTTAATATAACTCAACCCAAAACCATGGCGGGAGGATTGGGGGTTCATGAGTCAAGTATAAAGGTGTCACTCCTATATATAGTTGTATGATGTCGTAGATGCGATCTTTTTCATTATCTAGAGTTTTATAATTTTACCCATGTCCATTTCAAGTTAATTGTTCCTTTATCTCATTATACTTGTTAAGAGACTTCTTTTTTTCCTTTTTCATTATCTAGAGTTTTATAATTTTACCCATGTCCATTTCATTACTTTATCTCATTGTACTTGTTAAGAGACTTTTTTTTTTCTTGGTAAGTGTATAGAGGCAATTGTTCAAATTCTTGTATCTTTGCTGTATTAACTAGTATTTGTTTGTGCTAATTGGACTCTTTTTGTTATGTACTTTAATTTTGTGTATATTATCTTGGTTGGATAGAAGATATGCTTTTATATGATAATATGAAAGGTACTGATTATGGTAATTCATTACCAGGTTTTATTGCTAATTTATTTGTAAAACAGGGATGCATGAGAAGAATGTTTTTTCTTTATCTACAGATATTAGGCTTGGAGGGAAATATAGTTGCACTAAGAATTATCCATGTCGCTGGAACCAAAGGGAAGGTACTCACCAATGTCTATCTAACTAAAATTGTTTCATAAATTAGGGTTCTTGTCATTATTATAAATTTTATTTAACTACCTACCTGCCTTTTCTTATTGATATTATTCATATCACAATATTCATTACTATTATTATGTCAAACTCTGATATCCATGTCCAACTCTAGTATCTTGAGTTTTGAAATGACTTTTTTTTTAGGGAAATACTGTATCATTTTATTATGTATGAGGTATACCATATTCCATACACAATCCTAGATTAGTATCTCTAGTATAATATTAACATCACTAGATTCTCTTTCAATTTTAGGATTCTTCTTTCATTGTCTATATAAACCCTATTTAGAGTAACTGTAATCTACATGAACATGTTTAAGTATTTATTTACTGTTTAATTTTAGATGCTACATGAACAAGCTTAAGTATTTATTTACTGTTTAATCTTTAATGGAAGAACTTTATTAAGAAAAGAAGGAAAGCAAGGAAAATGACAATTACAAAAGCTGCATCAGCATTTCTACAACAAAAACAAGGCACCCTCATTTCCTTATGGCAATATGTGACATTGATACAAGATGGGAATTGAGGCCAACAATGATTTAAACAATCGGCACATTTCCTAATATTCCTTACAAAATATTTCTGTTTCCATGGGTACCGACATGAAACTTACTTACGACATAAAAACTGCAATATTTCTTAACACATTTCCTAATGTTTTGGTATAATTTTTTTTGATTCGTACCTGAAGTCTTATAAACGCATATTTTACTATTTTAGGGATGTATTGCTTTGTTAAATAGAACTATAGATCATTTCTTATGTGTAACTTTGGCTTTTAAAGCTTCAGGCGAGTGCACTAACTTATGTCACCTCATATTTATCTCACTTTTCCTTTTCCGAGTGACTTTTTTTTTGTTACACACTGAGTTGAGTATGAATTGATACTTATTTTATTATTTCATAAAATATCAATAAATGGTGTAATGATTTTCATATTTTTCCATAGTTCCATAAATTTCCATGAAGAGAGTTTCCAAGAACTATCTTTTCTTGAATCCCTGCTAATAGTCGTGATTGAGTTTCCTTCCACAACTATGTTCCTTAAATTCCAATCCTTAGCATTTTTCTAGATCTTGATGGAATGTTTAAACATCAATGCTAGACTCACTCTCCCAATTCAACTCAAGAAACACATGAAATATTCTTCCTTCTTTTTCTCGAAGGATACCATTTACCACCATCCTGAATTATTAAGTGAACAACCATTAAAATTCAACCTGACAAGATTCTTCTTTGGAGGGCATCAACAGGCATGCTCTTCTTGAGAAGAAGGGAACTCTCCTCCACTCTACCAATTTCATCACAAGTTACCCTTCGAAAAAGCCATAGAAGTAAGGACCCAATGGCTGACGAATCCTAGAGTGGACTTGATCCACAGAAGATGAGACTCCAAAAACTTTGTGATTTCACTTTCCATTGCGGCCAAGCAATAGCCCTGGGTAGACTTAACCAAAGACCCATTTTTATTGAAGCCCAACAAGATACCAAGATAACAAGATAAGGAGTCCTAGAAGGTACCTGCACAAATCCAAACGATCTGAAGAAGGGACAGGAAGTAGCTCCATTTCTCAATGGCAAAAGAACAATATATGATGATGATGCACCCTTTTAACACCCACTAACTGTGGTTAAAATTCACTTATCCTTAGGATTCATTAATCTAACCTTGGTTATAAAAAAATAAAATAAAAAATATTAATCTTAGGTTAATTATGTTTAACCACAGTTAAAGGATCTTTATAAGCCGTCATGTGTCCATTTAACACTCACTAACTATGGTTAAAACTCACTCACCCCTAGGGTTCATCCATCAAACCTTGGTTTTTAGAAAAAAAAACCATAAGTTGCCTATGCTTAACCACAATTAAAGGGAGCTTTACAAGCCGTCACGTGTCCCCTTTAACGCCCACTAACTATGGTTAAAATTTACTCACCTTTAGGATTCATCCATTTAAGCTTGATTTTCAGGGAAAAAAAAACCTTAGGTTGATTATGCTTAACTACAATTAAAGGAGGTTCTATAAGCCACCACGTGTCCCCTTTAACACCCACTAATTGTGCTTAAGATTCACTCACCCTTAGGATTAATCCATCTAACCTCACTTTTAAGAAAAAAACTAAAAATGTTAACCTTAGGTTAATTATGTTTAACTATAGTTAAAAGATCTCTACAAGTTGCCATGTGTCCCTTTTAATATCCAATAACTATGGTTAAGATTCACTTACCCCTAGAGTTCATCTATCTAACATTGGTTTTAGAAAAAAAATATGTATATACTTGATTTTGGAATTATATAATAACCTTGGTTAGAAACCAATTATCATTTATTTAATTAAATTAACTAACCTTTTGTTGAAAAAAAAAAATAATTTAGACATTTTAAAATGTTTAAATGATGACATCATCAAAGTCCATCTATAAAGTAACGGTAAATTTAAGGAAAAGAGGTATCTATTACAGACAACCAAAGTTGAGGGAAAGACAGTCTAATTACAGAAACTAGAGGATAGGTTTTTGAAATTTCACCGAACCTCAAGAGATGTGAGAATAATTTACCCTAAAAAAAATGATGATTAACATGTAACTAATACACAATCAAACACTCGTATACATGACACACCCTGGGAATAGCACAGTGGTAGGTGTATCCCTTCGTTAGGAAGGTGGTTCCGAGTTCTATTCCCGAGAGGGTGAGAGTGGGTTGCACTCTCCACACGCCTTTAACTTAGACCAGATGCTGACTTGCTAACCGGGGTTGCGGCCTAACTGTGTATCTAAAAAAAAACTCGTATATACATGCAGGCTTTGTTATTGTGTTGGCTACATACACTGTTTTGTTGGAAAGGATAGTGTGCTGCTCTCACACATATGAAGCACACAGATATTTTTTGGTTGCTCATATACATTTGAAGCACAACCTCTCCTTGAACTCTGCCCCGAGCCCAGGTCCCCTTTAATAATAAACTCGGAGAACCCTGGCGTCTCCAGTTTGGCCAGTACCCTTTTTTATGCAAAATCAGTACAGCTTGTAGTAGCTGCGCAGAGTGGCCTGCACACACAGAACCCAGGCGTCTCCAGTTTGGCCAGTCCCCTTTTTTATGCAAAACCAGTCCTGCGCAGAGTGGCCTGCACACCTCCCTGAGCTCTTTGTTGACCTCCAATAATGGCTGTCCTCTAATCCACCTAACCTCCTCTCTATTTACCATTCATACCCCCCCTTTCTCAATGCTATGTATACCACCAGCCCCAAACCCAAGCTTCAGGGAGGGTGAGGGTTTTGGGCTACTGGAGAGAGAGCTTTCTCCTCCATCAACCAACAACTCAAACAAGTTGCAAGAGGCAGTTCCCTTTCTCTGGTTCTCAGTCACCAACGACGGCCCTCTCCACCATCTCCAACAAACCCCTTCACTTTCTCTCTCTTCTCTCCACCCACTAGATACTAACAATTCTCTTTCTCATAGAGAAGGTTCAACCCCCCATACCAAAGACAACACCACCCTCCATCTTTCTCCACCTCCACAGGCAGCAACAGATACGGCCACGAGCAACACTCTTTTGATTTGGCCATGGGCTCTCCATTCCATCTGCATGCAGTCACTAGTAGCCACAAGCAACAGTTGTTGCCCCCACCTGCATGCCTAGATCAACCATTTTACAGGTACACTCTTCCCAAACTCTCAATTGATTTTCATGCTCCATTATTCAATTCTATTATTCTATGTGAATGTTGATACTCATATGAACATGTTGTGGATGCCGGGGGATCCAGAATTGTGAGGAAGGGGTCAGGGGAGTTCTTCAGGCCTGATTACGGCTAACCCATGCCAAACCCCATGTTGTCGGTCTTTACTCAGTGACAATTACCCGGTTTCATGTAAACTTGGGATTTACGGTTGAAGGATCAAATGAATGATTTTTTTGACAAAATTTTGGATATTGTACTATTTTATCATGTAAATTGTGAATATGATTTTTAATATTTTTTTTAGCTGATTTCTGATATAGACAATGTTTTAATTGAAACTCGTTGTGGAAATCTGTACAAACCAGTAAATCCATAAATCCCAAAAAAATCATTTTCGTTTTATTTGCATCTTCTGGAGTACAACCCAATAAATGGATCTCAATTCGGAGTTCGAGAGTGAATTCTATGGGCCTCCGAAGTTGGGTACAACATACATTTTTTTTTACAATTTGGTCCCCTTTTTGTTATCACTTTATCTTGATTTCTGTACCAACACAGAGACCATAAAATTATGAAAAAATCATGTTAATTTGCTCCTTGAGACTGTGAATCCAAAACATCAAGCCGAATTCAAATCGGAGTTTCAAGTAGGGAGTTATGGTCGTCCAAAGTTTGTGGCACAAAATTAAATAGGAAATGAGCTAAGCCACTTCGGTCCACACCCTCTAACCATGGTTAACTCAACCCTAGGCCTTTGGGCCCAGTCCTTAGCCTCCGGGCTCAATCCTTAGCCTCCGGTTTTAACCCTTAGCTTCCGGGCCCATACCCTAGCCTCCAGGCTCAACCCTAGGCCTCCGGGCCCAAATCCTAGCCTCTGGGCTTAAATCCTAGTCTTTGGGCTCAACCCTAGGCCTCTGAGCTCAATCCTTAGCCTCCAGGCCTATACCCTAGCCCCTGGGCTCAGCCCTAGGCCTCCGGGCTCAACCCTAGGCCTCCGGGCCCAATCTCTAATCTCCGGGCCCAAACCTTAGCCTTCGGGCCCACCCTTAGCCTCCAGGCTTAAACCCTAGCCACTCCGATGCACTTGACCTCTTCGGTCAATCAACCCTAACCCCCGGGTTAACCCTAAGCCACCTCGGTGCACACACACACACTGCTCTTAACCTCAGCACGAGTTCATGCGCCAGAACTATGCTCGGTCTGATCTCACCCCGGTAAGTACGTAGGCAATCCAACCCGGGTTTGACCCTAGTTAGGATTTTTCCTTTTCTTAGAATAGCATAATCTAAACACTTAGACATTTTTGATTAATTTTGGACTTGACTTGGCTTATACCTAGAGAGTAGGTAACCGTCTTAGACGGGGACCCCGGGGTGCCTAACTCATTCCCCGGGACTTAATCGAACCATTTACCCTAACTCTAATCGAGACTATCGACTTTGATCTAAACTTTTAAATATAATTTTCTCATCTTTACCTATCAAAAAGTAATATAAATATTTCTGGTTATAGGGAATTCTCTTCCTTAGGGTTATAAATTTCCTTACATACTACTAGTGCTAATAACATATTGTTACCTTGACAAATGATTAATAGCTGATTAATAGCTTATACTTCATTACTAAATGCTGTAGATATAATTTCTATTCATTATTGTCTAACAGTTTTTTTTAATTTAATTTTTGAGATATAATTACTGAAGTCACCCATCAGCAAGTTACCAAGAAATAATAAACTTCATTGTACCACCCATCATGATATAAAATCAAGTCAACCCAAATGTAAACCAAGTTGATTCAACACGATCCATTTTGATAAGAATTCAATTTTATCTGAGATTTCGACTCAAACCTACTGTTTTTATCTTTTAACTACACTAATATTTGTTAGCCTGAAAAGTTACTTTCATGGTCGGTTTGAATTTAGTACCTGAGTTTGTTTTTCTATTGTATTTCCTTGAATTGCATGTGTAGGTTGGATATTTCAGAAGATAAATTTCTGCACTACTTTTGGGATTGTTGGAATCAATTGAAGGTATTATTTTCTTCTTGTTTACAATACAATATAATTTACTATTTCGTTCTAATACACAATTTTTTTTAAGGTATCCATCTCATTTCAGCAAAATATTTTATGGCCCAACTCTAATATTTTCATGATATGGACCACAACTTTTATTAGCGACCCATTCTAGAGCGTATTCAAGTAGGGACTTCAAATGTTGGATGATCACATCCAATTGTTGCGTTGCCTATGGTCCTTACATGAAATGATTTTTATACAAATCATGTGTTACTCAAGATTTTGTGCTTTGATTTCAGTTTAAACTTTGGTCACCTAAGAAGTGGAAACATTTCATAAAAAATAATGGAAGTCCATGGAAATATTGGAAAATTTTTGGGAACCATGCAAATATGATGGAAACCATAGAAACATACATTGGTATTTTAGGAAATAATAAAATATCAATATTTACTCAAAACTCGTAGTATTACGTAAAACTGTTATATGGGGAATAGGAATTTTAGTAAAAATAATGGATGACATAAGCTGTTATGCATGTTTGAAACTTTAAAATCAAAATAAATAATAAAAGGTCTATTGGGATTTGAGACTTATCTTTCTATACAAAGTGGGACTTGACTCTGAAGCTAACTAAAAAGAGCTTCAAAAAGAGTTCCGACTACCATCATGGTCATAAAGTAACACATCCCAAAATTAGTCCTCATGGGTTGTAAGATTCGTTTTTGCATAGAGTTACAATGTGACTAGAAATATTATTTTTCAAGTTAGATAAAGTTTTTACTACAAATTATTTTTAATTTATCTATGCAGATGTTGATCTTAAAGTTCCCTGATTTGTTTTTCTTTTTATGTTTTTTATTCAAATTTATAACCTTATAATAAAAAGGCATAAGCTGGCCTTCAAAAAAAAATAAAATCTCCTAACATCTATTATTTAAATTTAGCTTAAATCATGTCTTTTAACTTTCCTAAAATACCTCTATAATGTTTCATAATTTTTTCCACTTTATCTCTATTCCTAAATACCCTTGTTAATTTCCATAATTCCTTTCTATCTACTTCCCCTCTATTCCTAAAATAACCTTCTTAATTTTCCTAGTTCTTTTTCACTTACTTTTTGTCAATTCCCTTATTGTCCATCTACTTTTTACTTGTTATATAATTTTCCATTTGTTTTAAAATACCATTAGATATTTATATAATATAACATGTCATGAGAGTTAAAAACGCTCTTAATTATATAAATATCTTAGTACCTCTATAAATATCTCAGTACTGAGACATTTATTTTTCCATATTTTTAAAATACCATTGGATATTTGTATAATATAATATGTCATGAGAGTTCAAAACACTCTTAATTATATTATATAAATATCTCAGTACCTCTATAAAACGATGGTTAAATTGTCGATATGTCTCCATTGATATGGAGCAATACGTACAATTTTTGTAAGGGACCAATACATCATGCAAGAGAATTACAAAATTCCCCAAGTGTTGAGGTGTATATTCATTATTCACATATTGGTGTTTGTTAGTCCAAACTGGCTTACATTGCAGTCATGGTTTAAGTATCAATTTTTATCATATCATATCTTATGATATGGGCTGGTGTCATTCAGTGCCATTATGATAACAAGAAAAATATTGATATCCCAAGAGTATCAATATATAGTCCTTTGTATGAATTCATTTTGAAGGTATTATTATTTTTTAATGATCTTTTCTGACTACTCTATTGTAAAAGTAAGGAAAGTTGTAAGAAGGCTATGCAGCCCACTCTGACTAGTATTTATTTAGTCCTTGCTGCATCTTGTGCTCAAAAGGGGGAAAAGGTCGCATCTGGAAGAGTAGGCCTTCTTACGACAAGGACATTCTGAAGTGTGTTCATTGTGAGAAGACTTGATATACACGGGGGGTTTGTTGGTATCTACATGGTAGATCGACGAGGTATAACCGTCTCGGGGCAGCAGATGAATGCTCCTACTGGCCACACTGCAATGGCTATGACTCATTTCTTGGGTACCTCTTCCTTAGCTCCTCTTACAGGAGGCGCCTGATCAGCCTCAGACAACTTTCTACAGCTGAAATTGATCGTCTCCGACATCTTCTAAACCAGTTGGAAGGTCCTTCTACCTTCACATCCTTTGCACAATCAAGTACTCATGCATCTGTTAATTTCATAAGTCATTTTTCGTTCAGTCCATCCTGGATTATCGATTCAAGTGTCATATGACTAGTTTTTCCTCAATTTTCTCTATCAATAGTTTATCTTCTAGAAGAGATAAGGTAAGTATTGTTGATGGATTCCTTCCTCTATTTCTGGAAGGGAGATGTCAAACTTTTGAATAACTTATCTCTTTCATTTGTTCTTCATGTTCCAAATTTATGAACAAACTTTTGTCCATTAGTAGTATTACTAAAAATCTTAATTGTTGTATAACTTTTTTTTCTACCTATTGTGTCTTCCAAGACTTGGTGACGAGGGAAATGATTGAGAATAGTCGTGAAGTAGATAGTCTCTGACTCCTGGATGATACTGTTTCTCTTTCAGCAATATAATCTAGTAGTAGTCTTGTTAGGACTAATAAAGATGCCCAAATTAGATTGTGGCATAGTCATCAAGGTCATTTGTCTTTTTCAATCGTTAAAGTTAGTTTGTCCTAACTTATTTGAGTCTATCTGAGATCATCGTCTACAATGTGAAGTGTGAATTGTCCAAGCATTGTAAAACTATGTTTTTCCTAAGTATGAATAAAAGTTATTTTACATTCTAACTTGTTCATTATGATGTCTGGAGATCTGCTCCTATAGTGTCTATCCCTTAGTAACCCAAACCGTCTATCCTACCATCCGCTCCCACTCTCAAACCGCGCTCTCACGGATTGAGAGCATATTCATCATAAGAGCGCAGTTTGTTATTTGATAGATTGTGGGTTTTTATTTTGTAAAGCGCGGTGTTTAAGAGACCGGGAAAAAGCTTCTATCATTCAAGCTAATAGGGAGAGTTTCACCACTATAAATCGCAGCAACGAAGAAGACGAAGTCGGACTTAAAATTTTATAAAATAGAGTTAATGTTTAAGGAGAAAATAAACTTTTCACTTTATGAAGTCAGTACTAGCAGTGTACACTGTACAGTAGTGTCAGACTGCAGACGTCTTCTCGACTTTGGTTTGGTAACTTTGTTTATTTTTTAACTTTATTATTTCTTTGACTTCCTATATCTTATAGTATATAGGAGAGATGGGATTTTAGCCAATTGCAATTGAACTCTCCCAAAGTTCAATCGCACCCAAAGGTCAATATATCTCCCTTAATTTTTATTAACTATAGTTATAATTAACTAATTCTTAAGATTCATTAAATTAGTCTTAATTTTTTTATAAAATATTTATATATCGATGCTCTGGAGGCGCTCTCGACCTTATCCTAAATTGAAATTTGATGCTCTCGCTCCCGCTCTCGCTTTGTGCTTTGGTTACTTAGGTCTATCCATGGCTATTGATATTTTATTACCTTTGTGGATCCCTTTTTGTTGTATTTGGTTTTACTTGATGAAGACCCATGGTGTTGTTGAATTGTTGTGATTGGAAATCTTATTGCGTGATTTGAGAATCGTGAGAAGTGTTTCAATAAAATTGTTTTGTGATCCATCAACATTGCTCAGAACAGAATTCAGCACGATTGTACTAAACACAGAGATCGAGAGGCACTTCATCCAAGAGAAGGCTTTTTCTCAAAATTTGTGTTTACTATTTGTTACAACAGAAAATCAATTTGCTGATATACTTACTAAAGGTATTGCCAAGGCAAACTTAAAATTTATTCTTAATAAGTTGGCATGATAGGTATATATCCATAGCTTTAGGGGGGTGTTGAAATATGTTATTATTATGGGAGTAGATGCACCGGGTTATATCATTAAGGGTCTTATTGTAATCTTCCTTTATAAGTGACATAAATAATAGAAAGGGGAATCAGCCCCCTAAATCTTCTCTCCTATTTTTCTCTTCTACCTCCCTTTTCTTCCTCTTTCTTCTAGGGTTTCACTTTCTACTCTGTGTATAAATATTTTCCAACCCCAAACCAATATTTGCATATATATATATATATATATATATAAAGGTTGTCATATCGTTGTGTCATGGTTGACTTCAAATTCTATAGGGTTCCTGTGTTTGACAAAGAATTTTAGGTTGGCGCTGACAATATTTATGCTTAACTTATAGTATGTGCAAACGATCAGAGCCGTATCTTTCGAAAATTTTTATTACTTTCCAGAAAAAAAAGAGTGGTGCATGGATTTAGGCCCTTAGCCCTACTCCAAGCTTTGGCAACTGGTACACACCATCGTTCACTTCTCCATGGACACCAAAGAAAAAAGGCTTGATCGATAATCTAAACTAACTTCAAGAGCAAAACAGTTAGAAACCCTTTTGTTCTTCAACTAGCGTCTAAGAGGTCTGGGGAAGAGTCCTTAACCAAAACATAGTTTGATCAATCAAATTAAACAGTTTGTCTTGCATCTTCATTTTAAGCCATCATTCCCTACATATGGTATCATTGGTTTCCTTTTACTAGGTTTTTAACAGTTAAATTTGGTCAAACTCCAGTTGGTGCGGTCTTTAGTGGCCTTCCTAAATAACAGAAAAGGGGGAACACCTAAAACTATAGTCAACCCATCTTTTCAACAATGTCCACAGGGTTAAAAAGAAAAGGTCCATGGAGTAGCTAGCTTTCTGAGATTTAGAGGTTGTAGTATGGACATTCCTTGCATTAATTATTTGTTGGCACATATGGGAAAAAAGGAACAATAAGATCTTTAGAAATGAATCATTTTCCAGCTTAAATAGTGAAGTTTTAAAAATATTGATTTTTCAACTGGACCAGCGTCGAAAGAAAATAATGAAATTACTTTTAAGGGTGGCAGTATCTTAGACTTCCAAAATCGAAAGGATTTTTTAGAAATTGCATGGTGATTTGCATATTGGAAATGAGATCTGTGGTGGTACGTATGAGAATTTCTCTCGACTGCTTGACGACTGCTCAACAAATTGTTATTGTACTCTCCTAATTCAACTATATAGGTTGCTTATTTGGAATCTAGTTCACGACAGATAGGTTTTCTCTATCAATGAAGCAAATGAAAGGACTCTCCAAAAGTAAATGTATATTAGACATATTCATGGAGAGCCCAAAATGGTGGCCTTTTTATTATCCGTAAAAAAAAAAAAGTCATTGTTTGTGGCATTCAACTTGGTTTTAGGTTTTAATGGCATTTTTCAATAATTTTTGTCTTCAAGCCTATTGACTAACAAGGCAAAATCTTGAACTTAGTTTTATTATCCTTCATTTTGTCAAAGCAAAGTTCCTAATAATTATTTAGGCTTCGCATAATTCTTAGTGAGGCACTTGATCCTCTAGCTCAGATGGCTGCTCCTCTCATGAAGGTGGTCCTGGGATCAAACCCGCAGTATGGAAGCTTTCCTTCAATGATGTCCCTAAAAAATACACTTCTCTTTTTGTCACGTAAATTAAATATCCCGAGATTTACCCGAAATTTAGTCAAAATTTTAAAAATATCACAAAATACTCAATATTGTTGGTTTGATGAATTTATAAATTAGATATATTACTATATTTGGTAAATTTAATTATTATTCTAACTATTGCCGAGATTTAGGCGAGAAATATCCGAAAAAACTCCATATTTGAAAATCTCCCTAGAAAAATCCAGACGATAAAAACCCGAGACCGAGGTTTGTAACACTGCTATGCAGTATGGTGGATTGAATTATATCAGCCTTTGATAGGTGCCTTTTTTGTGCAATCTTTCTTCTTGTACTAGATGAAGGACATGCCTTGTTGGTGATAACTTTCCTCTCTTACAAGATTTGCTTCTAAGATTCAAAGACCTCCTCTTGTGATTCAAAATTCTTTGGCTTGATAATTAACACCCATCAGGGATACTCCATTATAAGCGTGGAGGCAATTTCCAGTGATGAACGTTTTGATTAAATTTGAAAATTTATGTGAGTGTATACACATGTCATAGCTAAAATGAAATAAAAAGGTCTCACTTCATCTAGTAATGGTGTAGGACAAATACAACTTCATGTCACAGTTAAAATGGCATTGCAGTGCTGGTGAGGCAGTGTCTCAATACAAATGTCAAAGCATTCAGAATGATTTAACTTTTTCAAACTTTATCTTTTAGAAAGACATTCCTAGAAGATATACAATATTTATTCTTTTTTTTGCTTCTGTTTCCTGTCCCCTCATCATTGCCCCAGAACTCATGTTCATTTAACAGATTTTCGTTCTAGTGTTCTAGAGTACAAATCAATCATGTATTATATTTCAAGTTTCATTGAATAAGCTGCATTGATGATGGTATAGCATTGAGAACTGCTTCTATAATGGGTCTTATGGTTCATTGAATAAGCTGCATTGATGATGGTATTCACTATATTATTGTTATTTTATCCGACTTCTCTTTTCCTGCTTTAGAATAGCATTCTTGAAAGGCAGATGCCTTATTTCTGGAAATTCCGGCTTGCAGGAAAAGGTTATGGAGGACTTGCCGATGCCTCCACTGTTTCAGTTCCTCACTTTATCACTTTATTAGCTTTTAAGATACTTATATGGGAAGAGGTTAGTTGCATGCTTCTATATATGCTTTAGTGCTTTATTAAATTTAACTCTATTCTGGACATGGTTGAGTAAGTAAAATCAATGACTTTGTTGTTTAAATCTTGTTGATGTGTGGGTGACTACAAATACAACCCCTCGATCGTACGACTATGATTGATGGATAAAATCTTCAAGAGAATGTCATCATGCACATTCACACTCATGCACATCACATCACTGCATATTTATGATTATGATTTTCAATGTATTATATGGTATCTATCTTATTTTTAATCTTGATGCATTCATGTGCATGAGATCATGATTGAAATTGTGAGATATGGAGCGTCGAATCATCTCTGGGCCAGATTGGTATCCGTTGGTTTAGTTTGTGAGGTTATTAAGGTTGGAAGTTAGGATTCGAGAGTTTAAGGATTGAAAGAGAGAGACAGAAGGAGAAGGAGATTAGGTTTAGGGAAAAATATTGAGATTAATTATCTCTCTCACACTTTATTATTTGTATTCCACTAATGGTCTACTATTAGTATATAAGAGCTACTAATAGTAGACCTACAATATAGTATATTGTGAAAGAGATAATTAATCTCAGTGAGTGAACTAGGTTTTGGTATTCCTTCTCGAGCTTCGATTTCTTCCGTTAAAGGAGATTCAGGAAAAGATGGAATAGGAAGACGTGTTTCCAGAACGAACAAGATACGGGTTGAGAAGGGGGAGTTAGCAAAGTTGGACAAGATTGGAATGGGCATAGGAACATGTATTGATGTACCAGACTAATGCTCACAGGTTGATGCAGTCTACTATTAGTATATAAGAGCTACTAATAGTAGACCAACAATACAGTATATAAGAGAACATAAAGACAAGGCTCATAGAAATAAAGCCCATAAAGCCTTATGGCTCGTTTGGTTCGGATTATTATACGCGCTTATTTGGTACATAATCGCTTATGTCCGGATTATGTCTCATAATAGCGTTTGGTTCGACTCGTCATAAGCGCATATGTAATAACCGATTATGAAAATACCCAGTGATTTCATAATCTCGTCAAAAGGTGATTATTGTGGAGCGTAACCGCTTATGACCTTTAATATTATGTGAAAATTATTATAAGCACTCAAACTTGTACTCATTAAGGCCAACAAGATTCATCAAACTTAAAAGAAAGTTTTTTAAATATTTTTTTTCTAAAAATGACTAAAATACCCTTTTTAAGAAATGACTAGATAATCGCTTATTAGCAGAGTGTCAGCCAAACAGGATTACAGTTATCAACACTTATCAGCATCAATGCTTACTGACATCAGCACTTATCAGCATCATCGCTTATGATTGCCATAATTCGAACCAAACGGGCCCTTATTTAATACTCCCCCTTAAGTTGGTGCGTAAATATCACTCATGCCCAACTTGCCAATAATATTTCGAAATTGAGTACCACTAAGAACCTTAGTCAACACATTAGTCAGTTGATCTTTTGATTTCACAAACAGGGTGCAAATTTACCCCCTTCAACTTCTCCTTGATGAAATGGTGATCTACCTCAATATTCTTGGTTCTGTCATGCTGCACCGGATTATGAGCAATACTGATAACGGTTTTATTATCACATTATAAGCTCATGGGGCCTTCAATAGGAAGCTCAATCTCACTCAGGAGTAATCGGAGCCAAAGCAGTTCACACACACCGTGTGCCATGACTCTAAAAACTGCCTTTGCATTGGATCTAGCAACTACATTCTGTTTCTTACTTCTCTAGTGACAAGGTTATCTCTAACCATGGTGCAATACCCAGAAGTAGATCGTCTATCAAAAACTGAGCCAGCCCAATCTGCGTAAGTGTAGGCTTCACCCTTAAGTTCTCATTACAGGTATAGAACAAACTCTTCCTAGGAGATGACTTTATGTAGTGGAGGATCCGATTCATTGCCTTCAGGTGGCCAGTAGTTAGTGAATGCATGAATTAGCTGACTACATTGACGACATAACTGCATAGTTACCAGAGCGAGAAACGAAAACGAGAAGCAAAGCGAAAGCGAGAAGCGGAAAGTGAGGCTAAAAAAAACCTTAGGAAATGGGAAGCAAAAAATGAGATATAGGCTCCTCATTCCCATTATGTTATTATGGGCAGCTATATTTTTGATTTTATCTTACATAGGATTTTTGTGGAAAAGTAGGTACCTTAGGTTCCAAACCAACGGTACTTGCTTATAGTCTACACCCTAGGCTATAGATTGTGGTCTACCCTATCACTTCACACATATAGTTTCATTTGACTACTAAATGAGACGTGATGTAAGCGAACTTTCTAGGAAGCGAGTCTATTTGAGGAAGCGAGCTTCCTAGGAAAAGAGTCTAGGAAACAAGTTTCCCACCCTGAACATAGCTTCCCTGCAACTATGAACATGAGTAATGTCTGGCCTGACAAGGGGCAGATAATTAAGTCTACCAACAAGTCTTTGGTACCTTCTATTAGGGAAATATTATATTAAGAAAATAATGCTGTAATATCTATGAGATATACATGATCTCATAGATAATATTAGATTAGTATCTTTAGTATATTATGATTATCTTTAATATTGTCTTTCCAAATAAGCTTTAGGAGGTTTTGTTTTGTCGAGATCACCATTGTGGTTTTAGAATTCTAAAGAAATGTTTTTCCAGTTGACCTCTAAGCTAACCATTTGATCTATAAGTAGAGAATCACCGTCCATGAATGTTTAGAAGATATAGTTTGAAATAAGAGTGAATCTAGTAGATTCACTAATCATCTGAATTAGTAAAAGTAGTGAGCGCGCGTGAATCACCTGGGTGGTTTTACGATGGTTGAGGCTATACACAGCATGTTGGAGTAGTTGATTGACAACTCTTACATTATCCCAACTAAGTTCGGCAACCTTGATTAGCTCAATGTAGTTATCCTTGTAGTCAAAAAAATATGATCTATAGATATATTTTTCACCTGAATTATCCCTGAAACTCGACCTTTCCCTCCTCATCTCCCTTTCATATGCTCTATCTTCAAATATTTCTTATTATTACTAGCAAATTCGAACCACTCATTAAAATCCTTATTATCAGACTGTTTTTGATACCCAATCAAATAAAATTTATGCTGTAGAAATCTCACATTGATCTTACGATTGATTGAACTAATAAGATTGTCCGTTAGTAATATAATATCAAAACACTTACATTGATTATCCAATAGATGAAGCACGGGAATACCGTGTACCTTTCTACTTGTCATTTGATTGCACACATTTTCTATCAATATCATATAACTTTGTTAGGAAAATATTATGTTAGCATGATCTAGTGGGCCATCGGCTCCGACAGACTCAAAATGAGCTGGATGCGATAGAGATGGACTTCATAGACTCGTAATAACCACCAAGTACAGTTGGATGTTCTAACTATTCGTCAATAAATTATCAAAGAAGATCAAGGGTGTGGAGTATTCGACTTGTGGCAAACTCATGAAGATTTTGATCCTCATGTGTTTGGGGGGCAGTATTAGGGAAATATTATGTTTGGGAAATAATGATGTAATATCTATGAGATACATAGGATCTCGTAGATAATCTTAGATTAGTATCTTTAGTATATTAGGATTATCTTTAATATTGTCTTTCCAAGTTAAGAATTTTAGGTTATCTATTTAAACCCTCTATGGGTCATTGTAATCCTCTTAAGAATTCCTGTGGTTGCACATTGCCTTCAGAACTTGATTGGAAGCTAATCAAAGACCATGGTGGTGCCCATGGCAGAAGTCACGGAGGTGTTGAATGTTGATGAGGGAAATAGAGAGAGTTATATGACATTGATTGAAAATGTACGCAATCAATTGACAAGTAGAAGAGTACACGGTGTTCCCGTGCTTCCTTCTGGATAATCAATGTAAGTGCTTCAATGCTATATTAGTAACAGACAGGCTTATTGATTTAATCAATTGTAAGATTAAGGTGAAATTTCTGCAGCATAACCTTTATTTGATTAGGTATCAAAGACAATCTAATAATGAAGATTTTAATGAGTGGTTCAAGTTTGTTAGTGATGATAAGAAAGATTTGAAGATAGTTCATACGAAAGGGAGAGGAAAAGGTTCAGGGATAGTTAAGGTAAAAAATATAATCTATGAATTATATTTTCTTGACTACAAGGGTAACTACACTGAGTTAATCAAGATTATCAAACTTAGTAGGGATAATATAAGAGTTGATCATCAACCACTCAAACATGCTGTGTACAGCCTCAGTGATCCTAAAACCACCCGGGTGATCAGCGCACACTCACTACTTTTATTAATTCAGATGATTAGTGAGTCTGTTAGATTCACTCTTATTCAAATTATATCTTCGAAACATTCATGGACGGTGGTTCTCTACTTATAAATTAAATGGTCAGCTTAGAGGTCAACTGGAAAAGCATTTCTTTAGAGTTTCAGGACCACAATGGTAATCTTGACGAAACAAAACCTCCAAAAGCTTATTTGGAAAAAAAAATTTAAAGATAATCCTAATATACTAAAGATACTAATCTAAGATTATCTATGAGATCATGTGTATCTCATAGATATTACATCATTATTTCTCTAATACATCCGTCATTGAGACAAATAGTTGGTTGGTCATAGGTTGATGTTGCAATTATTGAGGTTGGTCTTGGAGGGAGGAATGACTCAACAGATGTGGTATTTATAACTTCATGCATGATCTCCTAGACTGATAGTTGCAATTATTTAGGCTTTTGGATATGGCATTCTTCTCTTTTACCTTTCTTCACTAATATTGTGGGAATTACACCAGATGATGAATTACTTGGTGGTTAACCTGTGCAGATCAGTGAGCCTGTTGTTTGCGGTATTGCTTCTCTAGGGAGATATTGGTGGGTTCTTCCCTTTTCAAATTCTCATCCTTGTCAATGAATTCTGTGCTTCATTTGTTGATGGATGGAACTTTATTTTAGTGATTCACTTGTGACAGATATATGTTTTATCAGTGGGATGCTCCATTTCAAATGCATTTGTTACCTTCCATTGGATTTAAATCTTCCTCTTTTTTTTTGGTTCAGCTTCACCAAAAGTATTGTTCAATGGATGTTGTACTTATAAAATGGAAGAGCAATTTGTCAGTATTGCACTGGGGTATTTCCTGAAAACTGTATGCAGGGAATACCCTTGGAGAAATTGCATCACACAAGGCTGGAATCTTCAAGGTATAAATCTTTTCGTTATGATTAACTAAAAGTAGTATGAATCTCATTTTCTTTTGTTAATGGATAATTTATTACAATATTTCTGTTTTGACTATCCGGGTTGGCAGTCTTCATTTTTCAAGTATTTTCTGAAAAGAGTTGATGTCTTCCCTGATCCTGAAGCCTCAAATCCCGACCTTCACGGTGCCCCAACTTTCAGAAGCAATGGATGTTCTTCAGGAGAGGGCCTCTGAACTGATGGTATTATCATCTGTCTTGATACCTATTGTGGAGAAAAGATTATATTGCAATCATGTTCCCACCAAGAGCATTTTGTCTTTCTCAGGATTTAAAGTTTATGCATTAGTAAACTGTAAAAGTGCCATTGTTTTCCTTGGCATGACCAAGTATTCGTAATTTGTTTTTTAGCAAAACACCTTACCCCTACCGTTACCTTAGAACATAGCACAGTGCAAGTCTTACAACATCCTTAAGTGATCTGCAAGTGGAATCAATCAGGAAGATCACCAAGTCATATAAATGTTATCTATAGAACTGATTGATCTAGAATTGACTATCTTAGTACTGCTCTCTAGTCTCTAGTATTCTATATTATGCTTTAACTTTTTTCAAATTGTTCACGGTTTGATGTTTCCTATTTAAAGATTCACAAATTGTTAGAAGCATTACCAGCTGATCTTTTCTTACCAATGCAGGTTCTTTTAGAAATGGCTGCACCACTTGACCTGGAAAAGTTGGATGGACTAAAGCTTAGCTTGTCTGGCGATCATCAGTTCATAAATGCTGGGCTTGCTGTTTCTCTTTGTAGGTGTTGGCTTCAAAGTACTGGAAATTTGATGAAGCTATTCCCAGATGTTGGTTGCTTTCCTTCTAACTTTCATGATCATTCTTTCTGCTTTATGGAGGGATAGAAATATTGTTTGATTGGTAAGAATGAGAAATTGAAAAAATGTGGGGCCCACCAACGAAAACCTTCTTTGTAATCAAACATTTTACACTGTTGTTTTCCATGCCCTATTTTCTAGGGAACTAAAGAGACGTTTCTTAATGGTTCATAATATTACACCAGTTATAAGTAAAAGCATTTAAATTCCTGGAGACTAGAATACTGTATTAGCCATTAAAGCACCAAATAGACCGTCTTTAGCTTCCTGATTCCCTGTAGCGCTACTTATTTGTTGGCTTGACCTCAATTTTTGAAAAGTTTCCGTTGCTACAAAGCAAGCCATTGAATTTCGTTTCATGATTTTCTGTGGTATTACTAGGGTCCAAAAGAAATTAGTAGCATAAGCTAATGATTAATCAGTTGATGTCTATGATAATATTTTTGAATTAACTAACCATTAAAGAATTTCGAAGCAATGTTCAAATACTTGGACTTGTCACGCATGACGCAACTCATCTGAAGGCCTACAGAGTTGACTAGGTCTAGTCGAATATTCCAGGAAAATTATGAAAAATTACAATGGAAAAAATGATTTCTAGAAAAGAACACTAGGAAAATTCGAAAGGAGTAGATAAGGAAGAGGAAAAATGAACAAGAAGAAGATGACTCAGTGCACAGTTAGGCCATTTATCTCTTCACTTTTAATTTTTGGTATACTGCATGAAGACTAATCTGTCATAGTACAAAACTAAAGGGCATGCTGGTCTATTGGAGATATATTGTCATTCTTAAGGATGCCTTTACTTGTTACTTTGCCCATTTTTCAACTGTTTAACTGTTTAGAATCTCAAATCAGGATAACCTGGAAGAAGATTTGCCAGAAGCATTTCTAAGAGGTCTTTCAACTGCACGAGGGCTCAGATTGTTAATGACACTTCGGTGAAATCTTACAAGTTATCAAAAATGAAAGAAAATTCTTTTGGAGAGCTGATCTTTTACTTGGATGGAGCTCACAGTCCCGAGAGCATTGAAGTTTGCGCGAGATGGTTCTCCAATGCTGTAAAAGAAAACCAGAATTTTCTTTCTTTAAGGATGGGAAAATTGAGGAATTGTGGGGAAATGGTGCCATTCAAAATGGAAAGGAGAATTTTGAGGCTTCTAACAAAATCTTAAAGCAGGTAAGATCCATAATAAACAGTGGAATGAAGCATTACAATGCCCATTGTACTCATAGATGTCTTTCTACATCTCCAGACAGCTTATATTGATCCCATTAACATGGCTACTAATACACTTCGTTCATATCTTCCTTCTAGGTTCTCTTATTCAATTGCATGGAAATGAGAGACCCTCAGATTCTGCTTCCACGGCTTGTCAATACCTGTGCTACCTCTGGTATTTCTGCTTAGAAAGCATAAAAATAGGCATATTCTTATTTTTCTTTCAAGAGGAGTTTGCTTGTCTCTTTTATTTTTGAATCCCTTTGCATGATCTTTTTTGGAAGAATTACAACATAGTCCTTATTTTAATGGAAAACTAATGCATTCTTGGATTTCGTACTAACTTGGTCAGGTATTCATTTTTCAAAAGCCCTTTTTGTCCCAAGCATGTCAAACTATAACAAGGATTCAGAGATTACTTCTGGTGCATCTGTCAGTCCTTCAGAAATTATTCTAAGGACTTGTAGTGGCAATTCACCATCCAGAGAATTTGGGAGAAGATTATCCATGGGAAAGGTAAACGCCTCACTAATTTGCAGCAAAAGTTTGGAGGTTTGGTTATCTATATCCTTCAATCGTCCGTCTTATACATTTTATGATGATGACCAATAAGGGCATCTTTGTTGAAATATTAACTCTATGTACTATATTTTAGACATCAAATATGGAAACCAAATTTTAGAGTACCCCTGTGAAGAATAACTCCCCCCGAAAGTGCAAAAACGCACTTTTGAGAAGGGATTATACGAAGGCATGCATTCATTCGCTGGTTACCTTTATTTGTTTATAATGGCATAGGTTCGTCATGATACTTATAGCCTGGAACTAATAATGGCGTGTGTAACTTATTCGATGTTGTATTATTAAAACATAATCAAACTATTCTTCCTGGAAGAACCTTGTACAATTCATGTTTTTGAATTCATAACAAATAATGAATTGACCTCTGGGATACTGCAATAATTGGGTTGGAATTATTGACTCAGAAGTACAAAAAACATGCAGTAGCTCAGAGTCATTTTATTAAGTTGTTTTTGCAGGTTCTAACACTCTGGGTTTTGCAATCTATTGTTTTTATTTTTCAACCATGTTGAGGTAAACAAAACATAGTACAGTATATTGTTTATCTCAGGGCAGCCCAAATAAACTGAATTTTTGGATTGATGATGTAAACTCACCTCATTGCTATCAACTGTCTTGTGAGCTCGGTAAGCAGGCCTCTAATAAAAAGAAAGAAGAAATGAGTGAAAGTAATAGTAGTTGTAAATTGTGCTTATATACTTACTATGGAGTGGGGACGGCAGGGAAGGGCATTTCTTTGCCCTGTTCCCCACGTTCAAAGGACCACTCTGGGAGCCTTCACTTGTCAACCTAAAAACAGAGAAGTTGTCTCACTATGAATGCGTGCGTATGATATTTATCATTTTTGTTCAGGCAGATGATTAAATCGAATAAATGGTGCTGTCTTAAGTAATATTTAAATGTTTTAAGGATCATGACACTATTTCATTAGATTCAATTGCCTTTCCACATGAATGCAATATTTCGAATCGGTCATTCCCTTGATTACAAAGGCCCATTTGGTTGGATTATTGCAGTTATAAACGATTATGCTAATAGCGCTGATATGAATAAACATTGTTGTCCATAAGCAATGATTCTGTAATCCTGTTTGGTTGGCACTTGTTGATAAGTAATTATCTAGCCATTTTTAAAAAGGGTATTTTAGTCCTTTTAAGAAAAAGAAACAAATATTATTAAAAAAAAAATATCTTTTAAGCTGAATGGATCTTGTAGGCCTTATTGGGTGTAAATTTGGGTACTCGCAATAATTTTCACATAATATTAAAGGTTATATAAGAGGTTATGCTCCACAATAATCATCCTCTCACGAGATTATGGAATAACATTTATTTGACCCACCTGGAAGAAATCAAGCATCTATCTCAGGCAGGCATGAAAAGAAAAATGAAATCAAAAGGCAGTGCCAACCGACACCATCTTTCAGAAATTGTTAGTAGGCATCTGTGTCCTAATTTAGATGGTTAGGATGTTTTTATGTGCTCATCTCTACAATTTTCTCCCTTTTGCTGCTCCTTTTAAGTAGACCCTTTGAATTGGACCACCCAAAAGCTTATTAAAGAGAGAGAATATTTGTTAGACCCATTTGAAAATAAGGAAGCAGCCATCTCAACCAACAAAAAAAAAACTTAAAGGGATGCTGCCAACCAGGGGGCTGAGCCAAGATTTTCTAATGGATTTGTAGAGAATGATTAGACGGATATTTCTATTTTCCGTTCTTTTATGGAGACTTATAAAGTACACTTCGCAAGATTTGTCATCAAAACAAAAATGCAAGCCCAAGCCGGGCCCATTGACTCCACAAGATGTACTTGATGATTCTTAGACAAGGGAAGTAAAAATGGGCTTCACAGGAAAATGGTCATTTGTTGTTAAACATAGGTAAAATTGGGGTTGTACAATGGGCGGATTGGGCTGGGATGAAGCCAGCTTAGCCTGTCTAATTTGTCGCCATGCCCAACCCAGCGCAAACCCAAACTCATTCTGAAACCCAAACCAACCCATGTATAATATTATAAGTTTGGATTGGGTCTGGGCCAGCCCAGTACCTCTATCAATGTCTCTTTACCTTTAGAACCGAAGAGTTAGAAGAAAAAGTGATATATCCAACTGTAGAAATCGTAGAGGTAGAGAGAGAGGGAAAATATAAATGAAACTCGTCTCTCTCTCTCTCTCTGTTTTTACATATTTTTTTTTTTTGGATACAAGACTGTTTGACTAAGAATTTTATTATGTTGGGTATAAGAAATAGGTTAAATTTTAGGCAGGTTAATCGGGCTTTATTAAGGTTTATCCAAACTCACCCCAATCTCAAACATTTAATGAAGATAGAACTCAAACTCAGCCCAAACCATGGAACTTTAGCCGAGCCCGCCCTAATTCGGGCTGGGTCGTGCGGGCCACGGGCTAGCCAGTCTGATGTACAGCCCTAGGCAAGACCTCACACACACAGTGGCACATTACAGGGGAAGGGGAATTCCTGATTCTAGAGTCCAAGGCCTACACAATATGGATGGACAGCAACCATTTAAAAGTCACCAAGCTAAAAGCAACAACCCATGAAGCTTGGGCTTAAACTTTAGAGACGCTTGTGGCCTCCGGGTTTGTGCTCCCGCCCGGAGAAATAGATTGGAGGGACATCACCCAAATCTCAATAAGAGACTCCTTTAGACTCCCCCCCTAGGGCAATTGAAGAACATGATAGGCAACATAAGGATACATCGGATTAAGGAATGTAAAAATAAGTTGGACCAAGACAGAATTAATTAGAATTGTTGGACATGTTTTTGTCATCAAATTAGGGTTCCATTCCATAATCGAATCCGCTTTACTCGAACTGAACCCGAATGGAGGAACCGGGATCTGCCCTAATGGACTGGAATTAAAAATCGGATATACTTCCGATCCGATCCATCAAAGAACAACACAAATAGACGCCTATTTCTCCAGCCTAAAAGCAGGTGTGGTCCCTCCAAAAAAAAAGAGCTATTTTTATGAGTAGCTCATTTGTCAAAGTAGCCGTTACACCGCCCCCCCAAAACATTTAAAAATATAGAAACCTTCTCTACAAGAAATCTATGTCTAGTCTTCCTCCACAGCTCCCCTTTTGTATGTTTTCTCATCAATCCTCTCCAACGTCTCTCTTTCTCTCCCCTCCATTCTATTTATTCTTCCTGTAATCCTCATCCCAAAACCCTAAAAACCCATTTCAGTTGGGAGATTAACCCTCGTTTCTTCTCATCTCTCTCAAAGGAAAATACCCATTTTGCACAGAATCTAAAACATGGTTTACTCAACAGATTCTTCAATTTCAGAAACCACACTATCAACCCCATTACTCTCTGCAGCTACAATCGGCAGCAGCGACTCCGATGATAGTCCTCCTACCTCACATCGATTTGCACCCGAAGCTGTTATATGTCAATTTCCAAAGATACCCTCTTCTGGGTCTTATCGATCATTGGCTGTTCTTCGCGGGCACGTCGGATCGGTTTCTTGCTTGGCTCTCTGTGGTGAATTCATCCTGAGTGCCTCACAAGGTAAGGACATTATAGTGTGGCAACAGCCTGACCTTAGGCAATTTGCCAAGTTCGGACAGGGCAATGGCTCTGTGAAGGCCCTGGTAACTGTCGGTAACAAAGTTTTCACAGCGCATCAAGATAGTAGGATTAGGGTGTGGAAGGTGTCGAGAAGCTCGGAGAATATATTTAAGCTTGTTGCAGCATTGCCCACCACTAAGGATTACTTGGGCAAGTTCATGAAGCAGAGCAATTATGTCCAAACTAGGCGAAATCACAGGCGTCTATGGATTGAGCACGCCGATAGTATTTCTTGCTTGGCGGTCCACAACGGCATGGTCTATTCGGGATCCTGGGACAAGACCCTGAAGGTGTGGCGGGTTTCGGATCTCAAGTGCTTGGAGTCGATAAAGGCTCATGACGACGCGATTAACGGGTTAATTGCGCATAAAGGAATTGTATACTCGGCGTCTGCCGATGGGAAGATCAAGGTGTGGGGACAGGATAAGAGCTCACATTGTCTAAAAGGGGTTTTGGAGGGTCACAAGGATGTGTCGTTGAATTCCGTGATCGTGTCTGAGGACGGGAGGATGGTGTATGGAGGTGGGTCAGATGGGTATGTGATGGGGTGGGAGGGAGATGAAGATCTTGGCAGTTGGAAGTTGATTTATGAAATAAAAGCACATCAAATGGCTGTGTTGTGTATGTGCCTAATGGGGGAATTTTTGTGCAGTGGCTCAGCTGATAAGAGTATTGGGATATGGAAGAGAGAAATTGGTGGTGGGCTTTGTAATGTGGGAGTTATAAGGGGCCATGAAGGACCAGTCAAGTGTCTGCAAGCTTCACCTTCTAGTGTTGGGGATGGGTTCTTGCTCTATAGTGGAGGTCTTGATAAAAGCATGAGAGTTTGGTGGGTTCCCAAGTACTCTACAAAGGGAGAGGAGAGATCTCCAATAGAAAGTACAGAGAAAAATTGTCTCATTTTGTGTTCTAATAGATTTTTAAGGTAGAGGGGGTTTGAGCATTGATTCCTTTTTTAAGTGTTTGCAGTGCTTCCCTAAATTGGTATTGCAGTTGGGTTTCCTTTATCTATAGAAGTAGTTTTGAGAGGATTGAAGAAATTACAAGTGTTTGGGTGTGAAAAGAGAAGGCAAGGTAGAAGCCTTAATGGTCTTGAAGTTTGGCCTTTGTTTTTTTTTTTGGGTGTAAAGATGTATGGCTAATTACAGGCCATATTATACTACAGGTATGTGTGAGAAGGGTGATTCTTTTTTCTAGTCTTTAAATTTGTTGTAAACTGTAATTAGAGCTTTGAGTGATTCCATTCAATTGAAAAAATAATAGTCATTAGCAGTATTTTTTTTAAAATGTTAATCTTGTTCTCTTTGTTGACAATGCTTCTCGGTTCAATGTTTGTGCGGATCCTAAAATATATACACGTCGCGTCTTGCATCCGAAGCCAAGAAAAAAACTAATTTGGTGAAGTATAATCATATTTGATCTATTAGAATAAATGTTTGCTCAGGACAGGCCTAAGCTAAACCAGATGGGCTTTCTTGGACATGGAGCTAGAATATGGTGTTGCTATCCCCCCTATTCCAACTGAAGAAAGTATAGAATAAAAGGAATAAACAGTTGGCTTTCAAAGGGGCTAAGGCATCTTTGACTAAAATTAGATGGTTTGAAATGTTCTTTCTGGTATTTATTGCTATATTTTTTCTCCTTTTTTCCGCACCATTGTCCTCTTAACTGAACAACCCAAAACTTCAAAAAGAGAGAACATTTCTTTGACCCATCTGGAAGAAAGGAAGCATCCATACCAAACAAAAGGGGAAAATAAAAATAAAAAGGAGCTGCCAACCCAAACCATCTTTTAGAAATTGTTTGTTAGGCATCTGTCTCAAAATTTAGATGTTTTTCCTTTGTTCATCTCTATAATTTTATCCCTTTTGCTGCTCTTTCAAGTAGAGACCAACCACCATTTGAATTGGACCACCCAAAAGCTTTAAAAAAACAGAAAGAACATTCATTTGACCCATTTGAAGGAAAGCAAACAGCCATCTCAAGCAATAAAAATAAAACCTAAGGGAATGCTGCCAACCCACACCATCTTTCAGAAATTGTTTTCTATTAAATTGAGGGACCACTCAAAAGTGCAAGCAACCAAGTTGAGCCCTTTTCCAAAGAAAGATTCTAGAATTGATTGGAACAGGCTAATAACATATTGCACCTACCATGTCCAAGTAAAAAAAAAAGCCTAAATCCCTACACATAATTTGTAATCAATGTTTCAACTTTCCTGCCTTGTCACCAATGGACTAATTAATGGGTTCTTAATCCATGTGAAAGGTATAGATTATGCGAAGCTAAACAATTAACGATAGACAGATTGAAACAGATCCGTGCACAACCAACCCTTAATTTTTTTTTCTTTCTTTTTGTGTCCTTGAGAAAACAAGGGAATGTGAAACTTTCGGCGTGGCAATAAAATAATAAATAAATAAACAAGACTTGAAATTCTCTACGGCTATAACTGGACTCCTCAAGTCTGGTTACGTCCCCCCAGGTCAACACTTGTCCCTTTTAATACCCCTTAATTGTAGTTAAGATTCACTAATCCTTAGGGTTCAACCATCTAACGTTGGTCTTAATAAAATATATTAAAAAAATATGAACTCTAAAGGTTAAAGTTGTTATCCAGACTTAAAAGAAAGATTTTGTGTTATAACCGGATGCCTTTCAAGTCAATAAATAAAGCTAAGGCAGATTCGAATTGGATCTATATAAATGAGAAAAAAAAAAAAAATTTAATACAAAGACAAGCTCTGTTTCACGGCAGAAAAGCAGAGCTCCCCTTTTTGCCTATGGCGATGACACTTTTGTAAATATGGGGAGAAAGTGTTGCAAAATTAGCCCTGCACTTCTCCATAATTACAAAAGTGTCATTGCATTTACACTAAAAGGGGTTATCCGTTTTTCTGCCGTGAAGCAGAGCTCCGCTTTGTAGGTAAACTCAAAAAAGAAAAGGCAATGAGTTGAGTCCAGCACAACGTTCTTGGCATGTAAGCATATTTCCATGAGAGAAGAATAGTTCTTTGGATCAATAAATCCGATAAACACCATAATTACTAACTATTCATGAAATTCATCAAAGGAAAAGGTAAATGTTATAATTATCAACAAAGATCCCATGCCATATCAACTCGGGTAAGGTCAAACAAATTTCCACTTGAAGTTTCAAGTCTGTATGATCTCTCAAATTCAGATCCCTTCATTTGATTTTCCTTTAGAAGTTTCTTCCACTCTGATATGTTATGAGTTATGATACAGAAGATCATCCAAGGAAAAGAACTCTTTATTCATTATTGATGATTCCAAGCTCAATAGAAATAAATGTATTGCCCATTGGTTGTGGTGCTAGTCACTGCACACTTGGTTTGGGATCCATTCCCGAGAGGGTGAGAGTGTTGTAATCTCCACCCGCCACTAACTCAGAACAGATACTAACTCACTAACCGGGGTTGCGGCCTAACCGTGTTTCAGTCAGAAAAAAAAAAAAAAAACAAGGACCTATGGCTTTGGTGATGTGCACCTTTTACTTTTTCAACGACCCCAATCAAGCAGACAGTCTGAAAAACAAAATATAATAATCAGGATTGTTGGTGTCAAAATGGAATCACAAAGTAAATATATTTCTGATGTAGAAACCATTAATTTTTCTTTGTGGGGTTTAAACAACTCATAAAATGCTTTTTAGACTCAGGCTATTAGTTGTGCCCCATAAATTAAGCCATGATAGTAGGTAAATATATATGGACTCAGGTATCATATATTCGTGAAGACCATTTTATAAGCACCATCACTTGATGTGCAGAAAACATGCAAGGAAGCAGGAATAAATTCAGTGTCCACTTCAGAAATGCCATGTGTCAAAAAAATATGCCTTAGACAGTTGTAACCATCCGATTCATTTCATTCTTTGGGGTATTTCAAAAAAGAACCAGTTCATAGTCTAAAGAACAGTATTTATATTTAATGGTTTCCCTCATAGTCATAGAGTCACGTCGAGTTTCATGTTGGATATTTTAAAGAAAACATTGGTGTTTTTGAAAACAAAGTGTTTTGTTTTTGGAGTTGTTTTTCAGAGCAAAATGTTTAGTCCCACATTAGAAAACTAGTAATATTTTGATAAGTATATATAAGGTAGTGTTAGAAGAAGGCTTGGGCCTTTGGGGGCATTGAAATTTATTACCCATACCCACTATGCTTATATGCAACCATTATGCCAAATAACACGCGCCGAGTCGAGTCGGGCGGGCTGGGTTGGATTGAGTTATAAGATTCAAATGATTTAATTTTAAATCTTTTTTGTTTAAACGTTTTTAAACTAAACACGAATATGTTTAAATAATAACTGTTTTTTCTCTATTGGATTAGTTTATGACTGTTAGATAGTTTATGACTGTTGGGATTTTTCAAATCTTTGTACATTTTCAAAAATGTGTCTTTACTCTAATATATTAGAGACTTTTAAAGGGTTTAAAACCACTTCATTTTTATGATCTCTCTCTGAGAAAATTCTGTAGGATTACAATATTCTGAAACAGACTTAGTACAACAAACTAACTTTGTTAAACATCATCCAAAGCCGAATACAGTTTAAAGAAAGTATGGCTTACGCCTTGGATTTGCTTGCTGTATTTCTGAAACAATTTCTCCAACAATTTTAAGCTGTATTCGATGGCAACCAGAAATCAAGTACAACATCATCTAAACCTTCTAAGGCTTAAGAACTTCGATAGAGCACACTTCAAACGATGACAACAGAAGATTAATTTCTTCATTACTTCGCAGAATGTCGTCTCTATTCTCACTATTGTTTGTCCTACCACAACTGATGATTCTACCATTAAAGATATCCAGAAAAAGCAGAAGTGGAAAGCAGACAATTATGCATGCCGTGGTCACATCCTCAATTACTTGGCTGACTCCCTGTTTGATGTGTACCAGTATACAAAGACAACAAAAGAACTCTGGGAGGTGCTAGAAAAGAAATATATTACAGAGGATGAAAGAATTCGATCCTATCTTGTAATTGAATTTTTGAATTATAAACTTACTGATGGAAAACTCATTTTTGAATAAGTTCATGAATTCCAGGTTATTATAAATAACTTCATTACAGAAGGAGCCATCTTTAAGGAATTCTTCCTTGTTAAAGTAGTCATTGCAAAACTACCACTTTCATGGAAAGAATACCGGAAGACCCTTAAACATACTAAGGAAGAAATGACTATGGATGATCTCCTCAAGCATCTTCGAATTGAGGAAGAGGCAATGTTGAGGGATAAACTAGAGGAACATACTGAATTGGTCTCCAAGACGAACCTGATTGAGAATGAAGAACTTGATAAGAAGAAGCAGAAATTCAAACACTCCTACCAACAGAAAGACAAGAAAGAAAAGAAAGACAAGAAGAAGAATACTAAGGACAAGAAACCCAAGAAGGGGGCTTGCTACCATTGTGGGAAGCCCGGACACTTCAAAAGGGATTGTCGACACTTTAAGAAAAGTCAAACAAGTGTGGTTGAAGAGAAGTTTGCTGCAATGTTTTCTAAAGTAAACTTTACAGGAGATGAAAAAGAATGGTGGTTTGACACATGTGCTACTAGACATGTATGCAAAAACCATTCCATGTTTCCTTCCTATGAAAAGGTAACAGAAGATCAAGTTCTCTACATAGGAAACTCTTCTACGGCAATGATTGAAGGACATGGGAAGGTGGAAATGAACTTCACTTCCGGGAAGACAGTCACTCTTAATAATGTCTTACATGTACCCGAAGTCAAGAAGAATCTTGTATCAATCAGCTTATTAGTAAAGCATGATTTTAAGTTAGTATTTGAGTCTGATAAATGTATTTTGTCTGGGAAATAGAAATTTGTTGGGAAAGGCTATGTCTTAGAAGGGTTGTTCAAAGTCAGTATTGACTATGTTGAAATGAATGAAATTTTTGATTCTGCTTATATGATTGATTCTTTTAATTTATAGCATGCTAGATTAGGACATATAAATTTTAAATATATGAAATCTATGTGAAAATTAAATTTAATTCCTTTACTTGAAAACTCAAATGTTGATAAATGTGAAATCTACACTAAGGCTAAATTAACTAGAAAGTCATTTAAAAATGTAGTACAAAAATCTAATGTTTTATAATTCATTCGTTATAATTTATGTGATTTCTCTAAAATTACTACAAGAGGAGGAAAAAGATATTTTATAATATTTATTGATGATTGTTCTAAATTCACTCAAGTATATTTAATACAAAATAAAAGTGAAGCTTTAGATAAGTTTAAAACTTATAAAGCATACGTAGAAAATCAATTAGATATAAAATAAAAGGATTAAGATCCGATATGGGAGGAGAATATATTTTTAATGAATTTAATGTTTTATGTGAAAACCAAAGAATTAGAAAATTGTCATTGCATTTACACTAAAAATAAAAGGGGTGATCCGTTTTTCCACCGTGAAGCATAGCTCCTCTATGTAGGTAAACTCAAAAAAGAAAAGGCAGTGAGTTGAGTCCAGCACAACGTTCTTGGCATGTCAGCATATTTCCATGAGAGAAGAATAGTTCTTTGGATCAACAAATCCGATAAACACCATAATTACTAATTATTCACGAAATTCATCAATGGAAAAGGTAATGTTATAATTATCAACAAAGATCCCATGCCATATCAACTCGGGTAAGGTCGAACAAATTTCCACGTGAAACTTCAAGTCTGTATAATCTCATAAATTCAGATCCCTTCATTTGATTTTCGTTTAGAAGTTTCTTCTACTCTGATATGTTATGAGTTATGACACAGAAGATCATCCAAGGAAAAGAACTCTATATTCATTATTAATGATTCCAAGCTCAATAGAAATAAATGTATTGCCCTATTGGTTGTGGTGCTAGTCACCACACACTTGGTCCGGTATCCATTCCCGAGAGGGTGAGAGTATTGTAATCTCCACCCGCCATCAACTCAGAACATATACTAACTCACTAACCGGGGTTGTGGCCTAACCGCGTTTCAGTCAGCAAAAAAAAAGAGCTATGGCTTTGGTGATGTGCTCCTTTTACTTTTTCAATGACCCCAATCAAGCAGACAGTCTGAAAAGCAAAATATAATAATCAGGATTGTTGGTGTCAAAATGGAATCATAGAGTAAATATATTTCTGATTTAGAAACCATTAATTTTTCTTTGTGGGGTTTAAACAGCTATTAGTTGTGCCCCATAAATTAAGCCATGATAGTAGGTAAATATATGTAAGACTCGGGTATTATATATTCGTGAAGACCATTTTATAAGCACCATCACTTGATGTGCAGAAAACATGCAAGGAAACAGGAATAAATTCAGTGTCTACTTCAGAAATGCCATGTGTCAAAAAAATATGCCTTAGACAGTTGCAACCATCCGATTCGTTTCATTCTTTGGAGTATTTCAAAAGGATCCAGTTCATAATCTAAAGAAGAGTATTTTATATTTAATGGTTTCCCTCATAGTCATCGAGTCAGGTCGAGTTTCACACAGCTGGTTTCCCATCCCTTGCACATGAACGATCATGTTTCCAGTTACCGTGTTTATAGACAGTCTAAAGACTTTAATATAAAAACATAATATTGCTGGGTACTAATGTTTATTCATCAAACAATTGTAACAGGAACCCAGCATTCCAAAACATCTCATGTGGTCACTATAAGAAATCTATCGATCAGCAACGGATGATTTGTGTGTCCCTTCTGAGACCCAACATTTTGTTACACTTCTTCTTAGTCCTAAGGAAAAATCTCAGAACTCTACTGACATCTTAAATACAAATAACCAGAAGGTCGGAAAGTTACAGATATCCACTTTCATTCTCATCCACTTTCTTATTTTATGAACAAGAAGACAAAAAATATAATTTGTTGTCTGCTTGTGTCGTGCAAGGAGCACACTATTGCTCCTTGCCCCTCACAAAGCCCCTTTAACTGCCTTAAACTCTGGTTAAAAAGTTTAGTCACTGTGGTTATATATATATATAACCAAGGTTAGATGCTTGTGTGGAGTTTGGTTCAAATCTGGGCATCACCGCTTGAGCGGGGCTGGAGGGCCAAGCAGAGATCCGACACTTCTAGACGTGTTTGGTTATGGAGAAATCCGCTCGTGCAGGGGTTGATGGCCGCTTGAGTGGAGGTCGACGATCTTGGGTGATTTTGAGGCTGTTGCAAACTACTCGAACGGAGCTTGGGTCCTGCTCGAGTGGTGGTCAGCATTTTTGGTTGCTTATTCCGTTTTGGAAACTCCTAATTCGGTAGGGAGTCGTTTCCTTTTGTTTTTGGATTCTTTTAGGGCTATGAATGAGTGATTTCAGGATTAAAGTTAGGTTAAGAAAAGAAATTAGTGTTAAGCTTGGGTAAGGGTTGAGAGAATAAGAAGACTTGTGTAAGAGAGCATATTGTGGGCTTTCCTTGGGTTTGATCTTCTTTGTCTCCTCTGTTTGTAATATGCTCTTGGATTAGTGAAGTTTACTTTGATTGTTTCAACCATGGACGTAGGCTTTTAAGCCGAATCACATATACCTTACTTTGTAGTGTGTGTTCTTGTTTGCTATTATCGTTTTACTATTGTCATTGATTCTATCCTAAGGGGTTTTTGCACAATAAATTGGTATCAAAGTTATTGGTTTTATAATGGCGGCAAGGGTTACGAGTTCCAGATTCGAAGTGGAGAAATTCGATGGATGTAAAAAATTTGGGTTATGGCAAATCAAGGTTCAAGTCAAGCATTAAAGGAAAAATATAAGAAGTCCAAAAATCTGAAGGATGAAGATTGGGAAGACTTCGATTTAAAGGCGATGAGTGTGATCCGTCTATGCTTAGCAGATGAGGTATTATACAATATTCTCGATGAAGAGACGGCTTTAAGACTTGGGTTGAAGTTAGAGAGCCTCTACATGACAAAATCTCTCATTAACTGGTTATACCTGAAGCAAAAGTTGTATAAACTTAGGATGGAGTGAAACTTGATGATGAAGACAAAGTCCTACTCCTTTTAACTTCCTTACCTCATTCGTTTGAGCATCTTAATACGACGTTGCTCTACCAAAAGGAGGACACTAACTTGGAGGATGTTACTGCACCTCTCCTCTCTAATGAGTTGAGAAAGAGTGTGCAAGTTAGTGAAAATCAAGAGTAGGCTTTACTAGTAGAGGGGAAGACAAATGGTAACTGCTCTAGAAAGGGGTCCAAATCATTCAAGAATATTAAGTGTTATCACTGCCATAAGAAAGGGAATAAAGCTCAATATTGCCGTATAAAGAAAGGTGAGGAGGAGGAAAGAAAATCCTCAAGTGCAATCAGATGATTCGGATTGTGATCCCATGGTCCTTTCAGTTACTACAAATAAGGATTGGTCTTTAAGGACAAGTGGATTCTTGATTCGGGTTGCTCCTATCATGTATGTCCAGATAGGGACTGGTTTGCTACCCACAACAAGGTTGAAGGTGGCGTTGTCTTAATAGGCAGCGTTGTCAAAATGCACAATGTTGTAGAAAGGATATTAACGGGAGTAAGGCATGTTCCAGATCTGAAGAAAAACTTGATCTCTTTGAGCACTTTAGATTCTCGATGGTGCAAATTCTATGCAAAAGGTGGAGTGCTAAAGGTTTGAAAGGGGGTGTCAATTGTGATGACAGGCAGAAGAAGAAAGAATGTGTATGTGTTGCGGGGGTAATACAGTTTCTAGTGGAGCATTCAAGGAGGAGAAAACTCCTGTTATTCCTAATTCTAGCCCGGCAAAGGAGGCGCGAGTTTAGGAAAACTAACATGATTAATTTGCATTCGAACATGGAGGGTTCTGAATATATGACATTCAATTTTGATGATGCTTTGTAGGTGGAGCCGGTGACTTTAAATCTTTCGCAATAGAGTGAAAGATTTTGGGTGGAGAAGTCTAAGAGTTCCTTAAACTTACTCCAAGTTTAGCAAGGTGGAGCCTTGCATTTGGTTTGAATTATATTGGTGAAAGCAAGATGGCACATCAAAGGATGTTCGTGGGATTCTTGCAAAGGTGGAGATTTATGGAGTTTGGCTCAAATTTGGGCATCACCGCTCAAGCGGAGCTGGAGGGCCGCTTGAGTGGAGGTCAACACTTCCAGAAGTGTTGGTTATGGAGAAATCCGCTCGGACGGGGGTTGATGGCCGCTCAATCGGAGGTCGACGTTCTTGGGTGATTTTGATACTGTTGCAAACTGTTCGAATGGAGCTTGGGTCCCGCTCGAGTGGTGGTTAGCATTTTTGGTTGCTAATTCCATTTTGGAAACTCCTAATTTAGTAGGGAGTTGTTTCCTTTTGTTTTTGGGTTAGGGTTGAGAGAACAAGAACACTTGCGTGAGAGAGAGCATTGTGAGCTTTCCTTGGGTTTGATCTTCATTGTGGGTTCTTTTCCTTTGCTTGTAATCTTCTCTTGGATTAGTGAAGTTTACTTTGATTGCTTCGACTGTGGACGTATGCTTTTAGGCCGAACTTGTGGTGTGTGTTCTTGTTTACTATTATCAATTTACTATTGTCATTGATTCTATCCTGAAGGGTTTCCACACAACAGCTTGAACCCTAAGGGTGAGTGAATCTTAACCACAACTAAAGGGAGTTAAAAGGAAACACATGGCAAAAAAAGGGAGACATGACACTTCCTTCGCTCCATGAGCGAGGAGGTGAATATATTCTTTTTTTTTTTTTTTGGTTTCCTTGTTCATTAACAAAAAAGGAGGACATGGCATTATCCATATATAATTAAATAGGCAAGTGACTGAGTGAGTAACAAGGAGATTTCCTACATGCAGCCATCAAGGGTGACGAGAAAACAGCCAGCCATGGCCAACCTCATTGTTTTTAAAACCATCCACTTCAACAATGGTAGTACAGCTCCTTGCACCAATTATCCACCCAAACATGACATTTTGTTGAGACTTATAAAGTCAAGTACTTTTCAAGTTTTGTCATAAGACAATATGCATTTTCTTTTGAGAATTAGATGTATCGGAGATGAATCACAGCCAATCGTGATTGAACTCTAGGAGAGTTCAGTTGTACCCACAGGTCAACACGTGTCCCTTTTAACCCTTTTTAATCGTGGTTAAGACTCATTAACCCTTAGGGTTCAGCAATCTAACCTTGGGTTTTAGAAAAAAATGTTTTTTGTTTAAATGAACCCTAGGGTTAAAATTTCTTAACCTTAGGGTTAATTTTTTTTTAATATTTGTTTCTAAAAACCAAGGTTAAATTATTGAATCCTAAGAGTTAGTGAACCTTAACCACAATTAATAGGGGTTAAAATGAACACGTGTTGACTTGTGGGTGTGATTAAACACTCCCCAAGTTCAATCACAATTGACTATGCTTAGATCTTGTATCATACTTTTCATCTCTTGGGTTGCAATATTAAAATGAATGATTTTAAATCTCATAAAAAAAAAAAAAAAAAAGACTTGAAATCCCATGATGGTAAGAATTAGTTTTATTAAAAACCTTGATAAAGTGACTCAAAGTTCCAAACAACATCACAACAAAGTGCAAAGTGCGAAGTTTTATAAGTCACCCCTATAGTATTTTAATGATAGTTACCTAGTTTCCAAATTAATTGATTTTTTTTTTTTTTTTTATAGTAGAAGAAGGGTCAGTAGGTTAGTACGAGGCTACTTACCTGCAGGTAGATATTAACGAATCACATACCAGACGACTGGAACCCGGAACAAACGTGTGGTTAAAGACAACCGATGGGGCAAGCCTTAATTCCCGTTCCCAAACTGATTCAAGCCACATGATTTGTGATCCCCTAAGGTTTTAACGAAATTACAATGTAGGACTTTATTTGGAGACTTGATTTCCTCACTGCGACATTAATATTAACTAGCAAACACCCCGTGCAGCTAGAAATTGTGATGAAACAATAAAAACAAATATAAAAAAAGCCAATACTACTCTAATTACCACCTCACATGGGGGTCGACGTTTAAAAGAAATTATACAATTATAATTGGATTACAACCTTACATAGGACCGATGTTCAAAGGAAATTGTACAATTATAATTAGAGTACACATGCGGTTCATCTATTTAAAAAAAATTCCAACTGTGAGATGTAATAAGAAGGGGATAGCCCAGTACCCTAAATAGCTAACATATGAAATGCTATGCCCAAGCTGGATGACATTATCTCTAGCACTCGACTCGGTCACATAAAATGGCTAAATTTAACTATTATTACAACTGTAAGAACAAAAATTACATTAACTCCCAAACCATAATGCTGTGTTTGGTTGTTGAGAAAATATGTGAAAACATGGAAAACAAAAAGAAATTCTGAATTTGTAATACGATTTTTAGTTGTTTTTGTCGAATTTTCTTTTATTTTCCATGTTTTCACTTATTTTCTCGGCAACCAGGGATTCTCATTTCTATTGTATAAAATTTGACAACTAAAAAATGTCACATTCCAAAGCTCTAAAAACATCATATATAAAACTCATCTCGTGTGAATGGTACATAACAGAGATAAATGTGATGAGTGAAATGTCATCCAATCTTTGATCCGATGCAGGTGAGCTTATTTGATCAACCACAAAATCGGTCATATCTCTGACAAATGAAAGATCATAAACAACTATTTACAAAATTAAGGAGATTAGAATTAAATCCTAGAGAGAGAGGAGGAGGTCGATATGTCCACCATGAATGACTTATCATCCTTAAATTTACTCGCAGATCACGGAGGATACCAAAGCTTGAATCTCACCATGTTTGTTGATCAGGTAAGAAGAAAAGTATGTATCTGAAACAATAGAGGATAAGCAATCCATGATATCTCTTTGAGACCCTAAATTGAGAAGAGAAAATGGAGGGCCCTATTATCCTCAAATGTAGAGTTTCAGGAGATCTCCTCAAAATCCTTGGGAACAGCACTTGAGAAAGATCTGGAATGTTAAAATTGAGAAAAAAGGTAAATGGTCTATTGGGAATTTGGTGGAGGTCTCGAAACCTATCTTTGATCATCCAAAAGCATTCTAGTCCACCTAGGAAAAAACCCGTAAAATGCATGGGATAAAAGACAGATATAAATGGTTAATGCAGAAATTATAAATTGTGATTATTCAGAATTTTTTAACATATGTAAGTGATCTCTTAGTAAGAAATATATACTAATAAAAATATTTATTGCTTAATTTAGTTAGTGTTATAATTACTTAACTATCCAACATTCACCACAACAGAAACCTTCTTTACCAATTACCAATTAGATGGCTACCTTCATTTTTTTGGTATACTCAATAACGCCACAAGGTGATTATTGAAGGCAAAGAAAGGAAATACACGCACTCACACCCCACATGCAGACACACACTCACACACATGCAGACCACACACGCAGCCTTATAAGCTTCACCCCCAAGAGCTTCTCAATACGGTTACCAACCGTTTGGGACGCTATGAAACTTATAAGGGCAACGTGCTCGGATATACTTCCGCTATAGGACTAAACACCACCCTATGGCCTTTTCATTTTTTGGTATACTCAATAACAACACAAGGTAGTGACCAAAAAAAAAATAACAACACAAGGTGATTACTGAAAGCAAAGAAAGGAAACACACACTCACACCCCTACCTTCATTGAGTATGACCAAATCACTGATTTGTCATTAATTTAACAAAACATAAAATGATAAGAAAAGGCTATAGTGTATTCAATAAGAGGTAAAATATTAATGAAACACCAAAGATTTTATTACCGGCACTTTCAGTACTTAAGCTAAGCATCGAAATATCTCAGGGCATATAAGTGTGAGGATATTAGAGAAACTAATATAAAGATAAAAATCCATGTCCAATTAAACAAAATGAATTGATGATTTGAGATTTTTTTTTTGAGTTAAGAAAAGTTAAGAAGGAAACACTCAAACGGACTCCATAAGGATTTAGTGTGAACCAATTGTACCTAACATTTAATATGGTCCAAACCCATATAATCCACTACTTAAACTAATTTGCTTCTATCATTGCTTGAAGCTATATGAAAAAACAAATCCAGATACCATGAACAGTTGAGCGTATACAAATTGTTTTTTTTTTTTCGGTTCAAGAGATACGTAATCGAGGTTAGAATGGTTAGTATATGTTCTAAGTTAGCCGATGGATGATTATATCAACCATCACACCCCTCGGGTCTTGATTTTCGCTTACAATGGTTAGTCATAAGAGACATCAAGGATTTTAGGAGAGAAATGAAACATGCATACACATCAAACAATCATAACATCACACAGACAAAAGGAATCCAACAGAATTTTCGTTTGATCTGCAATGTTACAATGCTAAGAAACCAAGCTAAGAACCTAAGCATCTACCCAGTCACACTAAATAAGGTAAACAAAAGAGAGAATCCTTCAGCAATCATAAGAAGATTACAGAAACGTTAAATTACAGTACTAAATGACCGATGGTAGTCAGCTGCATGGAGCTCCTAGCCTCCTCCCTTGTCGTCGAACTCCTTCAAAACCGATGCGGGCCACTACAATTCAATAAACCGATAAGGCTCATCTCCTTCAAAACTAATGCAGGCCAATACAATTTAATAATGTAGCTTCATATGTTCTTCCTGCAAATTAAGTAAAAAACTGGGAAATCACTCCTAAGATTGCGGTAAAAAGAAGAGGGAGAGAGAGAGAATGAGGAGAGGGGATTCTTATATTCCGATCTGCTTCCTGAAAAATAAAAATAAATTATCGTCTCCCACTACAACAAAAAACGTAGAAAATTTTTTTTTCTTTATGGGAAGAGATAATAAAGAAGGAGAAATTCGAGGTAAAAAGGAGAGAGAGAATGAGGAGTGGCGCATTGCATCTCCCGTCGTGCTGCTGCCTGAAAAAAAGACCTGCAAATTCTGCAGAATGGATTTTCTGAAGATGCGAGGAAGAGATTGCAGTAATGGGGAGGGAGAGGGTTTCATGGGTTTACATTGCAGCTTGGGGTGATTAAGAGAGAGAGAAAAAAATGGGGGAGTTATTTGGGGGATGAATCGATGAGGAAATAGGGTGATGAGGGAGAAAGGGGATAACATAAAATTAATTGAGCCATTTCAAAGGAGGTGAGAGTCGCTTGATAGGGAGCTTGTGTAACATAAAATTAATTGAGCCATTTCAAAGGAGGTGAGAGTCGTTTGAGAGGGGGCTTGTGTAGGTTTTCTTAGCATTGAAAATGTGTGAGAGGAGGCTTAGGTGGCATCACAAATGGAATTTATACCCGTTATTACAAAGAATTTGTCAAGAGAGGATGAGAGTGTGAGGAGGCTTAGGTGGCATCACAAATAGAAAACAAGCTTAGGTGACTTCACATATGAGAAGTATATACTTAGGTGACATAAGAAGAGACTTCACTCTAGCATATAAGAGTTGTATAGAAAACTATCTTCTTCCTTCATCTAGCCCAAAAAGGAAAAATTCAATACTCAAATAACTCAGCAATCACAAAGCCATAAACATAAAAACCACAAAAAAAGTACCAAAACAAGACTGAAACCAAACCTCTAAAACAGAATATGATGAAAGTGTTCAAGATCTCCATGCTTTAGAGCTTGTTTATTTAATAAATGAACCAAGTTCGCTTGATTTCTGAGCTTGAGTTTTAATTTTGAGCACGTTGGATTAAATGCTAAGATAATATAATGTTTTAAATTCTGATTCGTTGATCTAAAATAAAAGACTATGAACATTTGATCTAAATAGTAACAAATGCAGTAAATGAGCTCGAGCTTGATTTCGAACTCACTTCATCTGGGTAAAAAAAACAAGCTGAGCCGAACTAATCAAGTTAATAGTTTTTTTCAAGAGCCGAGTTTGAACAAGATTTGTGGAGCTCGAGTCTAGCTTGAACACGCTTGTTACTTATTCAGTCTAGCTGAGTACCTTGTTACCTGGCTCGATTACACCCAAGGGCAGAGCCAAGATTCTCTAGGAGGAGGACGAACAAATGGTGCCTTCGAAATTTTTTTTTTGAGGGCCAAGTTCAAGGGCCATCGCAAAAGAATATATTTTTTCTCAGAAGTTTAGGAGGGCTAGTGTCCCCGTCGCCCCAGTTCTGCCCCTCTCCTAGGCTACACCCCTATACTTCTATAGTTTTTTTTTTCCAAAATTTTAGGGGGTCTTCAGTCCCCTGGGCCCCATGTGGTTCCGCCCCTATTACACCTACCGAGAAAGCCAAATAGACTAACCTTTTTCTATTTTAAATTTTTATTTAATACAATACATCATTTGTCTAAGGTTAGCCATTATGATAGTAAATGATTATGGTAGAGAAGAGGACGAGAATGCCGACAGCGATCGCAATTACGTAGCCAAGGCCAACGACGGTGGCCGACTCTAGTAGATTTCCTTCGGACATGAGAGAGAGCGAGAAAGAAAGAGAGAGAGGTTGTAAATGGGAAGTGATTGCATCAATGCATTTGGAATTACTCTTGTTGATGGATCAATGCATTTGATGGCATCTCAACCAATGAACCCTTGAAAAAATTAGCTGAAGCCAAACTATAATGGTATCGTGCAAGAATTCTGACTGCAATTATCATCCAGTGAAGGATCATAAAGGCAAAGCCACCAACTCTTGACAACAGAATTCTGAATTTGGCATAACACTGTCCAAGGAGATGGAGCTGAATTACGAGTCAGCCAAATCTGCCACTATATTATCGCGATCTCCGTACAATGTTCTCACCTGGAATTGGAGGTCTATGTTTCATTACTGGGAAAGGAAGAACCCAGCGAATTGCAACGACCCTTATTGCAATAGAACAGCGAATGAGCGATTTCGATCCAGTTCCCCTAAATCTAAAAGAGAAGCAAATCTAGATTTTTTTCAGGGGGGAAAATGCATGGCCTAGAGCTGTTTCCAAACCTGTGGGATATGCACTGACTAATCAGGAGCTTAAGAAAAATGATATTCTGATATAACCAAATAAACCCCATTTGAACTACAGTATGATACCATCTCAAAAAGTAGGCAAGGGAGTAATGCCAATCTGAATCAGTTGTATGGCTGATTGTTTGTATTCTCATAGTTTCATCAACAAAAATTATTACAAACTACATAATAAAATCATTAAAGATTCACCGGAAGCGGAAGAGGGTGCTCCATCTTCAAGGTCATGATTCTCTTCTTCAAGTACAATTGGAAATGCCAAAATTTTCCCACAATTAACCGTTTTTTTTTTTTCTTCGTATTATTCGTTTTAAACGTTTTTTTTTTTTTTCGTAATATTCATTTTAAAGTACTAATGCGCGTTTTAAACGAATTTTTTTTTCAAAAAAAATGCAGTTTTTTATGAGTATGCTTCTAGCAGCCCACCTCGAAAGCCGTCTTGACTTCACGTGACTCCCAAGCCGACTTGGCCCCGAATCGAGCGACTATAACCTTTCTCCAGAGGCTCTCCCTCTTGGAACTGAACCTCCTGGTTTGAAAGGACAGCCTAATCCCCAACCTCCTGGTTTGAAAGGATGACAAATCGAGCTCCATTTGATATTTGTTGGAGTCTAATTTTCCATTCCATATGAAGTTACATTGAATTTTCTCCATCTTCTTACCAATAGACACAGGGATAGGGAAAAGAGACATGAAATAGACCGGCAAGCTATTCAAGGAGCTCTTAAGAAGGCATAAGCAACCACGTTTCGACAAGTGAATGGATTTCCATTTGGCAAGCCTTTTGGAGAACCGATCAAGAATTGGTTGCCAGATCTCTTTGGCTTTATACTTGGCCCTCAAAGTTAGACCCACGTAAGACGTTGGCAAGACCCCAGCCTTGCACCCAAAACAATCGGCCAAGACAAAAAGATCGGAATTAGCCAGATATGCCCTGAGCCCAGACACCACCTCAAAAGAACTAAACAGGCGCCTCAGAAAACCTAATTGGCAACAAGAGGCATCACAGAGGATAATGGTGTCATCCACAAACTAAAGATGAGAAATAAACAGACCTTCTCTGCCAACCGAGAAGCCCTCTATGACCGACGAGGCCGCCCTCTCAACCATACGGCTTAAACCCTCGGTAACAATAACAATAATGAAAATGAAGGGGGAGATCGGATCACCCTACTTCAATCCCCAAGAACTCTTGAAAAAACCCGCTGGACACCCATTAATCAAAATTGAGAAAAACGCGGTAGAGTAATCAAATTATAGTGTGAGAGCTCAGTATTTGGATCTATTTTTCAACTATAACCAAGCCAAATATGGGAATCAATGACCCATTCCTCAAGGTTGGATGGAAAAGGTGAACCCCGAGGTCCTAAGTTCAATTCCGAGAGAAGACAAGTTATACTGGATTGGTAAAAAATTTCCTTGGATGATAGGGCAGGACAGCCCACTCACCCCACTAATACTAAGAACTAACATTAGATTAATGCCCACATTGTAATATTTTATAAGTTCAAATTCTAATAAGCAAATATTTATCAGTTTCATTTTGGTATTTTTCTAAGATGGTTTATTAAATTGAAAAAAAAGGCTGGTTGTTTTATGATTCAGCTCTAAGAAATTTGGACAGTTATAGTTCATACCCAAAGTCTGCAAATACTCAATGGGAATTAACTTCACAGCTAAAACCGGTTACTCATGCTTCAAGTATAAAAAGCATGGCTTTATAAAAATACACATCCTTGTATACAATTAACCCACTTTCCACGGTCAAAACCTACAACTATCCAATGGCATCAAAACATTCGACAGGGGAATGAAAAAGACTTTGTTAAGCATAATTGTTTTTATCAAGCTGAAGTCCAATGATTAAAAGAGATGCATAGTTGTTTTATCAAGCTGAAGTGCATGATTAAAAGAAATTAAACAGGAGAACATCCCAAAATCAAAGTAGAACAAACAGCCCATCAACAACTGAATCATGGTTCTATCAATAGAAAGCAGTAAATAGACCTACACAACCACAAGATTAGCAATCCAGATGACATTATAGGTTTAAAGTGGATCACACCAACATTACTGTTAATTTTTACAAACAAAGCGCAATGCCATGTGCTACCAGCATAAACTATTTCGGAACATAAACAAATGTAATTGTATCATAAGACACAGCTTCAAAAGACACAGCTAACGAAGAATGTGCCTACAGTTTGGAAGAAATGGAGTAGATTATCAACAAGTATCTGACTTAATGGAGGGATTGTCTCTCTGCTTGTATTATGTGAAGGAAAACACGGTCCATCCAAAGTTGTCCTAAGGATCACAGTGCCATAAAATCTTATCCAGGGGGGCTATCTTGTGCCAATCTGCCCCTTCTTCCTTCCGTCATTGTTGTTTTAACATAGGATAATGGCAAATAGGTAGATGACCAAGCATGAAGAGCACACCCTCCTCTGACAAAAAGGTAGATGACCAAGCATGGAGTGCAGGCCCTCCTCCAGGTAGGAAGCAAGTAATGGAAGCCTCAGAAGTGGACCTAATTCCAGACACTTATACAAATTAAGTCTTATGAAGGAAGGGAAGAGGTTGGGTACTTCACTAAGATATATTAGGCGCACGGAGGGAAGGAAATTTGTCACCTTCCTCATCTAACTCCAAGTTTCCAGTTGATGGAAGCCATCAGTAAATTCTACACAATCAATTATCTCAAATTTTAGCTGGAAATGAAAGCGGTGAGGGAATTTCCTCAGCTTGGGACATTTTGATATGATAAGCTCACGGAGGCAAGGGAAGTCTTCACCTTCTACATCAACTGTACGCCATTCCTCCCATTCCAGCATGTTCTGAAACCATAGTGTCTCTAGTGATGGAAATTTCATGGCTGAACCATTGCCATAGAACTCAGGACCCACACTCTTTAGACGATGCATTCCATCAATTCTAAGATCTTTGAGAGCGGGTAGCAGCCCGAGCGGTGGGAGGGACTCACATTTCCTGCAGTTGTCAAGCTTCATAAGCACTCTATTAGAGAACGATGAATCCCCTATCCAACTTGGGAATTCTTTACCACCATAACATTTGATGGTAAGCTCTTTCAAATTCTGATGAGGTTGTACCCATTCAAGTACCTTCTCTTCAACTCCATCTCGTGTATTGTCGACATTGTTTTGAAAAGAACTCCATTTGAACTCTAGCCCATGAAGGTGCATCTTATTCTTTAAATTGGCCCTCACAACATCCATATAGTTGACTGCATTCTCCAAACTAGAAATGCAAAGTCTCCCCCGAAGATGCAACAACCCCTCCAACTCTCTTATCCCGGCGGACACACTACTTTTTCCCACAACAAACTGAGGCAGCATTTGCAGACTTGTCAATTTACCGATTTGCAATGGCATCTTTTGTAAGGCAGAACATCTACTGATGTCGAGATGGCGAAGGTTAACTAGGTTTCCGATGCCTTTAGGGAGCTCAGTAAGATACTTGCCAACAATGTTTGTAAACTGTAGAGGGTGCACATTGATTTAGGTAATCCTTTGATTCTAGTGTGTGAGAGATCCAGGTACCGTAGGTGCTTCAAATTACAAATGGAATCTGACAACTCATCGATGGAACACCAACTTAAGCATAGCACCCGCAAGTATCTTAATTTTGAGAACAAATCATGCAGTACGTGACGAGGCAAAAAACAATATCCATCACATCTTCGCTGTACATCCAATAGTAGGAAGGTGCGTAAACACTTGGCTTCATAAAGGATCAAATGTTGATATTGTATCACATGGGTTGCGAAGGTATGAGGAATAGCGAGCCATTTTAGGAACTTTATACTTCATATTACCCTCCAAGAACAGACTATCCTCCAATCTAGAACATGCATCTCGGAAACAAACGCAGTTAAATCGTGGATAAGGCCATGCATTACGAATAGTGATTCATCAGTAGGGGATTGTTGAAAGAATGACCTTTGGAATAGAGCATTAAAATATGTGCGACCTACATTTTCCAATCTTTTCCTTCCCTTTAGCTGCACAAAACCTTCCGCGATCCATAATCGGATTAATGAATCTATCTCGAATTTATAGTCCTTGGGGAAAATTGACCAATATGCAAAACACCGCTTCAAATGTGCAAGGAGACGATCGTAGCTCAGTTTTAGAACCGCAATAACGCCTCTGGTTAAGTCCCAAATTTCGCTTTTCAAGAGATCTTCCCAATCTTGGTCTGATTTAGAGTTTAAGAGGCATCCAAGTGTCTTAGCTGCCAAAGGCAAACCGTGACACTTTTTCAGAATTTCTCCACCAATTATATCAAGTTTGGATGCTGAGCATCGATATTAGTGCTAGAAAAGGCGTGCTGCTTAAACAAAGACCAACAGTCTTCAATTGATAACGGCTCCAAAAGATGACGAACGAGAAACTGTGGTGATAAGTGATGAAACAGAGCGGCTACGCGTAGTAACTAAGATTTTACTTCCTTGTGCTGCCCCAGCTCTAAAAGGACCCTGTAGGAGATCCCAATTGAAGTAGTCTTCGTTCCATAGATAATCTAAAACAAGTAGAAATTTCCTTCCACTCAATTCCTCTTTCAAACTAGCTTGAAGTAGTTTGAGGCAATTCTTTTAGTAGCAGACTCGAGAAATTGTTTTGTTAATCTCACCACATCAAAATCCTTAGACACACAAACCCACGCTTTCAGATCAAAATGGGAATCCACTCTGGGATCATTGTAAACAAGCTGAGACCCCACCCATACCAACTATGGGAATTACAGACACCTTAGGTTCATACTCATACTCATACTCATACGAGAGTAGCAGTAGTTGAAGAATCTTCTCAACATCTTCCTCCCTTCCGTAAACACGGGATGCGTCGTCGAGTAAGGAAATCGTCGGTGGTGGTGGTATTTGCCTGAGTGAGTAATCCAATCGAACTAATTGTCAAATCGAAAAGAGACCTACTTTCTGAAATCTCCTCTTCCAATTTCCAGCGAAGAGCTTCGTACGCGAATTCGTCCAATACGTCCTCAATATCGAAGGCCACGTCGCTATGCTCTCCATATGCTTCTCCTCTGCTTCGCTCACCACATCCTCAATTGTGCGCACCTTTTCCAAATTAGCATCGAGTTTGAATAGGCGAGCGAACCCTACAAAGGACGCAGATACAAATCCCTTCACCATCGCCATGTTTGATTGTTTTCTCGTTTGCTAAAGGAAGGATTTGAAAACAATGACTAGGTTTTTTTTCTCTTTTTTTTTTGGAAGGTAAAAAATACAGAGACTAGGTATTTGGCTTTGCTGTAATAAGATTTTCAAGAAGGAACAAGGAAAGGGGAATACTGGAAGGAGTTCGGATGTGCAACAGCGCTGTTGCCCAGGAGGGCCCCATTTTGAACAAGGGTAAACTGGTAATACAAAAAAAGGGCCCCATTGTTTTGTAAGAAACAAAAGGGCAACAGCGCACGAGGGGCACTCGCTGCAACTCATGTGGGCCCGCCTAATTCTCCCTCAAAAATACAAAATAATAAAATTGTTTGGGCTTCAATTTTAGTGACTTTTTTTAATAGCCCTGCCTGAAATCTAACACATTTATAAAGGCTTTGAAGCCTGAAGTCGATCGGCCCAATTGCTACCTCTAATCTTAATAACCCCTATGAAATGTGGTTAAGTTTCACAAGTCTTAAGGTTCAACAATATAAGCTTGATTTTTAGAAGAAAAAAAAAACTTGAGGTTAGGAAAATTTTTAACTTTTAGGGTTAATATATATATATATATTAACAAGGTTATATTGTTAAGTCCAAGGGTTAGTGAATCTTGACCATAGTTAATAGAGGTTAAAAGGGACACGTCGAGTTCATTCGCAATTACTGTGATCCAATCTCCCAGGCGGAGATGTGCTTCATGGTTTTTGGAGTCCGGTCCAGTCCAATTGCAATCGAACTCTCCCGAATTCAATCACACTTACAAAGCCCCTTAATTGCTCTTTCAAATATGGTTACCAAGTTTTAACACTTAGCATTAAGATTTGTTAGTAGTTATTTTTCCTAAAAACTATGGTTATATTGTTTATCCTTAAGAGTTAGTGAATTTTAACCATAATTAAAAGGGATGCGTGTTGACCTGTGGGTGCGATTGAACTCTCCTGAGTTCAACTGCAACTGATTGAATATGATCTTAACTCTGGCATTTAAGTGGACCTTTCTTTTAGTGTAAAGTTGATGGTAATCTTGTAATTATGAAGAAAAAAAATCTTAGCAAAATTTTCACTATTCCTTCAATAATTATGAGATTGTTGCATTAACACATTAAAAGGAAGTTCCGAGCCAACACGTTAAATTCTTAGTATTAGTACCGTTACATTTTTTTTAAAAAAATGTTACAACTTACTAGGAGTAACATTAAAACATTTGTAAAGAAACTACACTATTAGTTTTATACACATACATACAATGAGTCTTAGCCGCTATTTTTTTAATTATATATAAAATATATATATTATATATATATATATTAGAAAGATTCTAGAATTACTATAGTGTTAGTATGTTACACATACACACAATAAGCCTCTAGTTACTAGTAAGAATGCACATGCGTTGCACAGTCAAAATTTTCAATAATTTACTTTTCAAATTTCTATATAATATCGAAGAAACTATATTTACAGATAGTTACTTTGATATGAAGAATTTTTTTTAGAAAATTTTTAAACATTAAATGAAAAGTTACTATTTTTTTTTTTTTTTGGCAAATATGTTGCACATCCATAACAAGTAAATATTTTTAGGTGATTCATCTTCAAATAAATTTGAGAAGTATTCTAAGAATAGAAGTATAGCAAGATCCTTGCAACTATTTGAAGTGATATTTTACATTAAAAATAATAATTAAGTAAGAGTATTAAACTAAGCATGTAATATTAATATTAATTAACACGAATAAGAAATTATGATATTCAAAACATATATTATTTAAAATATTGCTTGTAATTAGTAGAGGGTTTACTTATTGCAAAAATTGTTTATGAGACTATATTGTGTTTAGATAAAGTTTTATTTTAATATAAATAGTTTTATTTAAATTGAATTAATTAAAAAATTATTTAATAATAAATTTATAAAAAGTCTACGACATTAGTATGATATTAAAAATCAATACCTAATATGCATTGTCATGCAATTTCCTATAAAAGCAATATCAACAAAAAAACGCAGATAAAAATAGATATAGATTTAACAATAAATAAAAGCTAATTAACTCCAATTAGATGGGTAATGTTAGCTACACTTTCTTTTAGGAGTAGTGCTAGTCCTAGTCTTACAATTCAATTTTTTTTCAAAGTCTCGCACACTTCAATAGATTTTTTTAAAAAAACTTATGATTTGCACCAATTTTCAAGGTGACCGGGTGATGTAGCGACATTTTTTTGTACCACCTTAAGAATTTGGAAGTTTGATATTGGGGTAACATTTCTCTTCTTGAGGTGTAAACTCATTTCTTTAATTAAGGGGAGACGTGTTATTCTTTTCCAAAAAGACACATATTTAGTTGATACCGAAAACTCAAATGGGTTCTAAGGGGCCGTTTGGCATCATTCCTGACTAGAAACGATTCTATTCCCTAAAACAGTCTGATTTTTTTGGAACGTTCTGTTCTTAGAACCCGTTTGGTTGCAGTCAACCAAACTCTGTTCCGTGGAACAAAAACAGTAAAATCGCGTTTGAATGAAAAAAAAAAACAGAATCACAATAACATTATTCTAACTACTTTTCTTAGGGGTAGGAGATGATTAATCATTGTAACTACACAAAATAATAATTGTATCCAACTTTAAAGCCTACCAAAAGATAATACATTTTTCATATAATCCAAGATTACATTTGCACAAAAAGTCATCATCAAACTCTTCACTATCTGAATTTGATTCTTGGTCACGGTTTGAATCTGACTCTTCACTATTTGGATTTGACTCCAATCTATCTGGATTCATATTACCTGAACATAGTATAAAAACTTAATATATCAACATCAAAAATTAACATGACATCCCAAGACTAAAGTTGCACCATTACAAAATAATAACAGTAGCTAGTCAATTCATAACAACTAACATAATATGTAGCAAACAAAAGTCTTAAACATCATAATTAAAAAGTTATAAGCTTTCTCAGCACTAGAGTGTCATTCTAAACTCCTTAGTAAGAGGAGTTTTCGGCTTGTGGACACATTCATGAAAAGTTCTCTCCAGCTACGATCGTGCGTGATAATCTTCGTCGCCTTCGAGTAGGCCTCATCGCTTAGATCTTCATCTAATGTTGCCAACACCTCACAACAACGGGAAATAGAGAAAGGGTCCTCACTTGCTTCAGACCCAGAACTATTTGTCCTTCGATGTTGTCTCATAGTGTAGGCCTTACATGCGTGCATCAAAATAGAAGAATTATTCACCTTCTTTCTTCGAGGAGTATTAATCCTATAAGTACCTTGACTAGGTTGGTTTATCTCTCCCATATCAACATCAAATTCTTCTTCAAATTGCTCTACTTCAGTTTCTGGAATCCCGTCAACATTCTCATTTCCGTCTGTATCCCCTGCATCTTGTACTAAGCCGCATTATCACCCGTTGCGGTAGTATCACCTTATATTGTCACAAGCTCATCCCACATTGGACACCCTTTATGATGGAATATTTTTGCCCAAGAGTGTTGCTGTTTCAAAAATGATCGACGAGGAGTATTATTAAGTGCACATCTAATGAAGAATATTTTTTATTGATCTTGTTGATAACAAAAAAAATAGTAATTACACATACCCGTAATTACGACTCCTATACGTCATCGAGAGCTATGACAGTTTTGGTAAGGGGTTCCAACCAAAACCGGTGGGGACATTGCGAAGCGTTTTAAAATCTCGATAGTATAACCTCAACTTGTTGAACTTGTTCTTAAATTGTTAATGAGAATACTTATGGCCCGTTTTCTTAAAGTACTTCTCATTTATATCATTTCATGCCTTCTTTGAGAACGTTGTAGTTGGTCGGTTTCCCTTACAAACCTCGTCAGCCATTAGTTCTATAAACAACTTCTCATCCCTAGCGCTCCACCTTGCAACTTCGTTAGCCATTACTTCTTTAAAAAATATTTTTAAGAATCTCAGATCTGTATCTTGAAAAAATTATGAAAAAAAATTTCATATATGTTCATCCATTTCATAACATCATGTTCAACCATTTCAATTACACCAATTAGAGCAAGGGAAAACTGGAAAAGAAGAGAAACAAAATAGAAACAAAAAAAAATAGAAGACAAAATGTGTTTCTATTGCAATTCATTCCCCAAACCAAAAGATTTCCATTCTCTTCTTACTTTTATTTTTTTTATGAAACCTACTGTCTTATGAACCCATAACAGAGAGAAAACACACCTTCATCATATTTCTAAGTTCTAACTTAGGGATATCTTTTCCTTGTTTTCTTATCTAAACCAAACAAAATGGAAGTGAGAGGATAACAAAACAAATTAACCCCAGATCTGCAATTAGTCTACAAATTCAAGTACCTTTTAAACAATCCTAAATTACATGTATATACAGTTCAATGATCGATCTACAACATTACCAGCAAAAGAAAAAAGAGAACCATTAACTTTGAACTAGATGCATGTCAAATAACCGGTTAGTAGTTAGTATTTGTTCTACCACCAAGCTATTCCCAAGGTATAACATAGCAACACCAATTCATAAACATAAGCAAATTCTCACACATTAATTCCATCGTCACCAATTATCCCATCACCACCAACACCAACACAACAACACCAATTCAGAAACATAAAAAAATTCTCACAGTTTAACTCCATCACCACAAATTATCCCATCACCACCAACACAACAACACCATTCCATCACCACCAACAAATTCCACACATTAGTTAATGGAAGACAAACTGAAAAAAAAAATCTCAGAGATCTGGGAAAAAAAATCATAGGAAGAGGAAATAATATAAACAAGAGGAACCCCCAAAAAATTCGTTAAGAAATTAAGAGAAATAAAAAAAAAAAAAGATACCATTGATCAATCTACAGGAGGTATCCCAAAAAAAAAAAATGTTAATGGAAGGGAAACCGTAAAAAATAAGAAAAGATCTGCAAAAAAAAAAACTTGGTAGAAGAGGAATAAAAAAAAAGCCCGTTTGGAAGGGAAACCAAAAAAAAAAAACACATAAAAATCTGCCAAAAAAATTAGGGTTCGTAAATGAGAAAAAAAAAAACCCCCAAATCGATTTTTTTTTATTTACCATTGATAGACCTGTTCGTTGATCTATCAATGGTAAAAAAAAACAAAAGAAAAGAAAAATAGATCAAGATCAACAAGAGAACCCCCAAAAAATGTAAATCAAGATCAAAACAGCACTTGTGCGTTGAATCAAAACAGGAAAAAAATGTGAGAGAGAGAGATAGAGAGAGAGAGGAGAGAGTACCTTATCGCCATCCTGAATCGTTACTAGCGTCAGAAAGAACGAAAGGAAGATCGGTGAAAGAGGCTCTGTATTGCTCGGTCTTGAGATCAAAATGGCACCTGTGCGTTGAATCAAAACAGGAAAAAATGTGTGTGTGAGATATATATATATATATATATATAGAGAGAGAGAGAGAGAGAGAGAGAGTACCTTGTCGTCGTCCGGAATCGTTACCAGCGTTAGAAAGAACAGAAAGAAGATCGGTGAGAGAGGCTCGGTGTTGCTCGGTCTTGAGACTTCCGAACAAAAGACTTTGGTCTGTTTTTGCCTTTTCACTTTTTATCGGAAACAATAATGTGCCATTCTCGGGAGTGTCTTTTTTTTGTTCTGTAAAAATCCTGCATTGGATACCGTTTCTCACTTGGGTTGAGGTTTTAACCCATCCTAAACCCGTTTCTCATTCCTCGGGTTGTTCCGGAACGTGGAATCATTTCGCGAGAATGATGCCAAACGGCCTCTAAAATATTGAAAAATTGATGACGGTATAGGATACTATAAATCTAATCATATTTTTAACTCAAACCAAAATCTATCCTAGAATTCAAATGGGTGCATAAACTTTCAATTTAAAATACTATATACTTTTGCATTGCTTACATTTTTAAAAAAAAGAATTAAGATGAGATATTATATATCCCAACAAATTTTAGGTGTAGGTAGTTAATGTTGTATAACATATTATATATTTAAAGCCAAGCAACGTGGAGGAAGGATATGTGTTATTGTGTTCCAAAAAAATCAAAATTAAGGATTAATTTGCTAGTTTCAAACCAATTAACCTTGAACTCATATAAATAACAATATATGAGAAATCTAATTGACAATGATAATCTAGTCATGCTCTTAGTTACGAATAAATTATAAGATGCATTTATGAGCATAATGATAGAAGAAGTTGCAAAAAATGAAGACATAACCTATTATTGTGTGCAATTAGATGAAGCAAGTGTTGAATTTATTTCCTAAATCCCTGCACAAGTTAGACAATAAATAATTGAATAGCAAATAATATATAAGCGCACACACACACACACACATATATATATATAACTGAATACTGCAAGTTGAGAGGCGCTCGAGAAAGAGTCTTTCTTGAAGATAGTCGAAGTCTCCCGTGTGCAAGGGAAAAGCAGCCCTATCTCCGGAATACACTCAACTCGAATTCAACCGATCAATCTCTACAAGTTTGCATTACTCGATCGGCAGATTGTGGTGTACCAAACCTCTTTTAATTAGAGTATGCGCGAATAATTAATTTAAAATCCATTAAATTAATAAAATCACACAATAGATTAATTGAATTTATGAAAAATCCATTTCAATAAAATAATTAATCTAAAACATTAAAACATGATTTATTAGTCCAAAAAATCATTTTAGAAATCAATCCAATTAATTAACCATTTAATTGAAATTCAATTCAATCATATTTTAAATACATTTTATTTAAAATTTGTTTTAATCTAAAGTCTAGGCCAACCATACAATTTTCTGCCATAATTTTGGCAACATAACGGTATATGGACTGGAATGGTCTAATTGGTTGAATCTATTTGGACCATTCTTAATTCGATCAGTCCAAGTTGGTTTTGTCTGTAGACCAACCGGTTGGACAATCTGTTAGAGAGGTCCATTAGGCAGTATGATTTAGTCATCTCATGTTGATCTATCAAATTGGTTTAGTCCAAGGACTAACCGGTTAGAAAAATTATCAAGCATTCAATTTTGATTTTGAACAAGAATTTTATTGATAATCTTTTTAATCCTTTTTCTCATAAGATCATTGCAGTTCACTTAGCTTTGTCATGCCTAATTCTCTTCTTAGAGTGCTAAATCTTGCATATTGAAGAGGTTTAGTGAAGATGTCAGCCAATTGATTATTTATATCCACAAATTCTAAGATTACATCTCTATTTAAACATGGTCTCTTATGAAATGATATCTTATTTCAATGTGCTTTGTTCTAGAATATTGAATAAGATTTTTAGTCATACAAATTGCACTAATATTATCGCATTTAATAGCAATTTTATTATAATAAAGTTTGAAATCCTTTAATTGTTATTTCATGTACGGAGTTTGAGCACAACTACTTCCAATAGCCACATACTCAGCCTCAGCTGTAAACAAAGCTACTGAATTTTTCTTCTTGTTAAACTATGAAACAAGAGAGTGTCCTATGAAATGACAAGTATCACTTGTGCTTTTCCGATCAACTTTGCACCCAGCAAAATCAGCATTGGAATAACTAACTAATTCTAGTGAAGTGTTCTTGGGATACCACAATCTAAATCAATGGTTTCTAACAAATATTTAAAAATTCTTTTCACAACAGTCATATGAAATTCTTTAGGACAAGACTGAAATTTAACACATATGCATACACTGAAATTATACTCGGCTTGGTTGATAAAGGTTTTGCTTTATTTGAAGTCCGAGGAAGAAATTCAGTTCTCTCATCATACTCATTTCAAATTCATCCTGCATAGTCTTAGAGAACTCTTGACATAGAATTTCATTAGTAGACCCAAAAATGATATCATCAACATAGATTTGTACAATAAGCATATCTTTATTTTTGGTCTTTACAAACAAGGTTGTGTCAATTTTTCCTCTAATGAAACCATTTTCAAGCAAAAATCCACTAAGTCTATCATACCAAGCTCTAGGAGCTTGTTTCAATCCATATAAAGTTTTAGTTAATTTAAACACATAATTAGGATTTTTGTGATCTTCAAAACAAGGAGGTTGTTCAACATACTTCCTCCGAAATATATCCATTTAAAAATACACTTTTAACATCCATTTGAAAAATTTTGAAATCTTTATAGCTAGTAAATGCAAGTAACATTCTTATTGCCTCAAGTCTAGCAACCGGAGTAAAGGTTTCTTCATAATCAATTCCTTCCTCTTTGTTGTAACATTGGGCTATCGATCTTGCGTTGTTTTTAATGATGTTACCATTTTTATCCTTTTTATTTCTAAATACTCATTTTGTTCTAATGGTTGATTTATCATTTACTTTAAGAACTAAATCTCAAACTTGATTTCTTTCAAATTGATTAAGTTTTTCTTGCATAGCAATTACCCATGATTCATCATTAATAGCTTCAATTACATTTTTAAGTTCAATTTGAGATAGAAATACTAAGTTATTACAAAGATTTTTTCTTGTTCTTACAACTTTTTCTATATCTCCTAAAACAAATTCTTTAGGATGATCTTTTACTAATTTCCATGTTTTAAGGAGTTGATAACTATTATCATTTTCATCTTCTTCCTCATTTTTAATTTCAAAGGCATTTTCTTGGTTATAAACTTCATTAATTTCTTTTTCTTTTTCTTCCTTGTTTGTTTTAATTTTTTAGATATCTTTAGAGATTAACATTTTTAGCTACATCATCTTCAAGGGATTTAGTTAACTCAAATGGATTAGCTTCATCAAATACAATATGAATGGATTCTTCTACAATTAAACATGATTTATTAAAGACTCTAGAAGCTTTACTATTTAAGAAATATCCAAGGAAAATACCTTCATTAGATTTAGGGTCAAACTTTTTTAGATGATGTTTTTCATTCAATATAAAATATTTACAACCAAACACTCTAAAATAGCCTATATTAGGTGATTTTCCTTTCCGAAGCTCATAGGGTGTTTTATTTACTTTGTTTCTTATAACAATTCTATTAATTACATAGCATGCAGTGTTTATAACTTCAGCCCAAAAGTAGTTAGGTAACTTATGTTCATTAAGTATTGTTCTAAACATTTCTTGAGTGATCTATTTTTACATTCAACAACTCTATTTTGTTGAGGTGTTCTTTGTGCGAAGAAGTTATGATTAAAACCATTTTCTTCACAAAATGTTTTAAGTTTTTTATTTTTAAATTCTCCATCTCTATCACTTATTATGTTATTAATTGCATAGCCTTTTTCATTTTGAACTCTTTTATAAAATTTAGTAAATAGTAAAGGAGCTTCATTCTTATGAGTTAAAAATAATACTCAAGAATATCTAGAGTAATCATCAACAATTACAAAGGCATATAGTTTTCTACCTAGACTAGCAATATCATTTGAACCGAACAAATCCATATGTAATAGTTCTAATGGTTTAGAAGTGGAAATATCTTTCTTCTTTTTAAAAAATGATTTAATTTGTTTTCCCAATTGACATGCATCACATACTTTATCTTTAGAAAATTTAGTTTTAGGCAATCCTTTAACAAAATCATTTCTAGATAGTTTAGACAATAAATCCATATTAACATAACCTAGTCTTCTATGTCATAACCAACTTGTTTCATTTAATGCAGAGAAGCAAATCATATTTTGTGAAGTTAATTCATCAAAATTAAGAGTATAAACATTCTCATTTCTATAAGCAACAAACATAGTGTTAGCATTGTCTTTATCTTTAATTATGTACATATTAGCTTTAAAAGAAACATTCAATCTTTTATCGCATAATTGACTAATGCTAATAAGATTATGTTTTAAGCCATCTAGTAAAAGAACATTTTCAATACAAGTAGTGTCATACTTACCAACATTACCTATGCCGATGATCTTCCCTTTTGCATTGTCCCCGAAAATCACATGTCCTCCATCTTTAGGTGTGATTGATATAAATAGACTTTTGTTCCCCGACATATGCCTTGAGCAACCGCTATCCAAGAACCATGTAGTCTTGGAGGAGCTAGACTTCAAACATACCTACAAGATAAATTTAAGTAACTCTAAGGTATGTTCCTCCCGGTACCCAAACAGCTTTGGTTGGTACCTAAATTGACTTATTTTTGGTCGTAGGAGGATAGGTTTCCTTTGGGACCCAAACCATCTTTGATCCTTTAGGATTAATCTCGGGAATAAATGTTCCCTTTGGGACCCAAATTTTATTGAATACATTTTTATTTTTACTTTCATTACCATAGAATTTATAAAAAAAACATTTGAAAGAGTCTTTAAAGTCTTGGGTGGTTCATTAAAGAATTTTTCATAATTCTTTTGTTTGGTAAAGGATTGATAGTCAATTCAGGCTTTTCCAAACACACATCTTTATTGGCCAAGAATTCTTTCTAAATTCTTTTCACCATTTACAAATTTTTGTAAGGATTTTGTTAAATCCTCAACCTTAGCTTTAAGCTCATTACATTCATTAGTGGAGGGTTGAGGTTCTTTAACAACTATCAATTCCCTCTTTTTCAAAATCTCAATTTCTTTTTGAAAATTATAATTTTCTTTTATCAAAGTTTTATTTAAGTTTGAAAGTAAAATATTATCTTTTCTAAGAATTTTGTTCTTTGAACCTATTTTTCGAAATTCAATATATAGATCATCAAAAGTTTCCTTAATTTCTTTATAGGAAAGAGATTCAGTTGAGGAAGGATTTACCTCATCATTTTCTTCATTGCCATGAGACAAAGGTTGGCAACTTCCTCATCACTTGAGCATTTGGATCCGCTTTCATCGGAGTCATCCCAAGTTGCCTTCATAGCCTTCTTTTTATATCTTTGACTCTTCTTGAGTTGGGGACATTCAGTTTTGATATGTCTCAGCTTCTTGCACTCAAAGCAAATGATGGGATCCTTCTTACTTGATTCTCCCTTAGCTACTTCTTTAGAGAATTCCTTCTGGTAAGGCCTCTTTTTAAAATTCTTCTTGTGTTTAAGGAATCTCTTGAATTTTCTTGTCATGAAGGCAATATCATCATCTTCATCACTTTCCTCCTCACTCTCAATTACTTGAGAGGCTTTTAAGGCAAGGTCTTTCTTGAGCTTGGGCTCATCCTCTTGATGCCCTTTCATAGTGACTTCACGAGTTATTAGAGACCCAAGTAGCTCATCCATTTGAAGCTTGGTCAAATCTTTGGCCTCTTGGATGACAGTTACTTTTGGAGACCATTCTTTTAATAGTGAGTGAAGCACCTTCCTCACATTTTTTGCATTAGAATAGATCTTACCAAGAGATTTTAGTCCATTTAAAATGTTAGTAAATCTAGTAAACATGTCTCCTATGGATTCATCCTTTTCCATTTTAAATAGTTCATATTTATGAACTAGCATACTAATCTTTTCTTCCTTTACTTGATTAGTACCCTCATAGATGACTTGGAGTTTATCCCAAATCTCCTTGGCCATGTCACATCCCAACACTATATTAAGTTCTTAAGAACTTAAAGCACAATATAAATTGCTAATTGTTTTAGCATTTATTTGGATGTGTTTAATATCGGTCTCGGTCCATTCTTCTTTTACCTTGGGTATTCTTACCTCATCAATTTCTTTGGTAGGAAGAAATGGGCCATTGACTATCACCTTCCAACATTGATAGTCAAGGGCTTGGATGTAATACACCATCCGGATTTTCTAGTAATTGTAATTTTCTCCATTAAACAGTGGTGACCTAGTGGTTGATTGGCCCTCTCCTAAGCTGGTTGCAAAAATATTGTTTGCCATAGATATTGATCTTTTTCTCTAAGGTTGCTAAACCAAAAAACTAGAGATTAGGCTTTGATACCAATTGTTGCTTAGTAAATGGACCCTAGAGAGGGGCTGATTAAGGTCAAAGGGACAATAAAAAATTAACTTGGTCTATTTTGCGGGATAAATAAAATTAAGGTTATGCAACAACCAATAATTTAGGGAAGTAAAAAGAAGAGAGATACAAACACTGAGAGTTTGTTCACGAGGTTCGACAACTTGTCTACGTCCCCGCCTTTCAGCTTCCCGCTTCAAGGATTCACACGATTTATTACCAAATCGATTAGACTTCTTCCAAACGAGTCCTAACCTTTACAATTCCCTTCACAAGCTAGGACACCACCTTTGATGCAAGATAACACCCTCTCTTGACTTCTTGAAGCTATCCGGCTTCTCGGACAAGAATACACAAATTCTTGATTTTCTTCAAAGTATGAAGTTGGTTGGATTTGAATCCGAATACAAGGCTCCTTAATGAGCTAGATAAGATTGAAATCACTCTTCTAAAAATCACTCAAATGATTGGGAGTTAAAAGCTCAAATAGGAGGATTTAAGGATTTTCACCGTATGAATTATGAGAGTTGAATGTTATAATCAATGTAAGCTTAAAGTATGATCGGTGGTTGTTCATAGTTCATAAATGAACTCAATTTAAAGGGTATGGATGATTATAGCTGTTGGTGAAGCAATTAATGTAGCTTTCGTCATCTAAAAACTAGCCGTTATAAACTTCCCGCAGGCAGACGTCGATCTTTAGCTTTGAGACGTTGACGTCTGCAACTCAGAAAAATTTCATATCATTCTGTTACTCACAAACATCGACGTCTCATTTGCGAACGTCAACATCTTCAAAAATAGAAATTTTCCTGGGTTATTGTAAACGCCAAACGTCGACATTACCATCACAGACGTCGATGTCTGAAGCTTAATTTCACCAAACACTCTGTTTTAAAAGACCTTTAACATGAGAATGAATTCATAGGCCTTTGGGCTTTTCTTTATCATGTTTTTGGTCACCTTTTAAGATATCTTAGGGCCTTGGATTATTCTTCAATTAAGTCAATGATTCCTAAGGCCAATCTAGACTTTTAAGCTTTTGAAATTTCAACCAAAAGATGAATTTTTACATAAGTCCTAGACTCTTAAAATAAAACAATAAAGATTTCTTGATTCTTCACTTTCCTTGAATTGATCTTGAAAGATTTTCTTCTTTGGCTTCATGATCCAACTTTGGACTTTTGGTGACTTCTTGAATCTTCTTTTTGAGTTCAAATGTAATTCAGCTCTTGTAGCCTTTTGTCTTGATTTCTTTTTCATTGAATGGTCTTGGCTTTGATACATAGCTCTTGGACATGATGAATCTTTCATCAATGATGGACTAATATTCCTCATATCTGAAATTGACATAATCTTGATAGGACAATTAGTACTAAAATGCTCATTGCATTATTGTGTCATAATTAAAATTATTAGGGGTACTAAGGGATATAAACTTTAGGTTAACACCCTTAACATTGAGTAATAAAAGAAAAAAAAAATCTAGAAAACTCTCACCACTAGAATCTTTTCATCTCATATTTTCTCAAGCACAAATGAACATCGAATCGATCTCAGTCAGCATCTTTATTGGAGAAGCTTCTTCTGTCATTTCATTCAATCTACTTCTCTAATAAGGTTAGTCTCATTCCTTAAAGTGAGGGCTGCAAATAGAATAATCTCATTTGTGTAAAAATTTCAATAAATTAAAGTTAAACCGCTCTTGTTTCACATTTTTTATGCTCAATCTTATGTGATGGAGTGCAAGAAACTAATTTCCTTTACCATTTCTTAGATGAGAATCTAAACTGAAGTGGGTTGTGTATGGTAGAATCACCAATGAGAAATAACTATCTTAAAAATTAACGTTGTCTTTAAAATTAAGGTTAGTTGTTTCCTTGGCTATACAATTTATGTCTTTAGAATTAATGTTTGCTAGATTAGTCAATATTTATATGTTTCGATGCAACAATAAGATGTTAGGGTCATAGTGAGCTATCTCCTCTTCTTAAAATATTGAATATGTCTATTATCTCTTATATTATTCCTAATTCTATAGAGTTCGATATCTAAACCCAATGGTATATTATCTTCTAGTCTTCTTTTCTTCCAATGGATCGGCAAAAGTAGTGGACATTTGCATATATATTCTTTTTAAACATTATTTGGAAAGCAATAACTACGTCTAAGATTAAAATATTTTCCTAGATGCTCGAAAAATGTGAACAAGTGTGATGTCTTACAGATAAGAACAAAAGCTCAATGCTCTCAATAGCTCTTTCTTAGGCTCCTATATCCATTTTTTTGTAAAATTTAATTCTGGGATGTTTAATTAGATTAAATTATTGGAGCATATTTGTTGGGGAGATAATTAATCCTCTTTGTTAGCTCTTTCCTTGGCTCTACAATTTATGTCTCTTAAAGTTCAAAGTTAGCTAGATTAGTCAACATTTATATTTTTCGATGCAACAACAAGATGCTAGGCTCATTGAAGCCAATAAGCTCTCTTCACTTTTTAAAACCATTGAAAATGTTTATTTATCTCTTATTTTATTCCTGATTCCCAAGTTTGAGATATTCCCTTAAAACATTAGTTGGAAAGTAATAACTCTCCTTAAGATTAAAATATTTGTTTGGATGCCCAAAAAAATAAACAAGTGTGATGTCATACATAGAAGAAAAAAACATAGTGCTCTCTCACCCTAATATATCATGTATAAGATTCATGGTGCTCTATCCCACCTATATTTATCACAAAGTGACATGCATTTGAAATTATTTCATATCATTGGGTCCTCCTTACAATATTGCAATGAGTGGAAAAAATTTTCAACTTGTTTAAGATGATGTATTGCCCCAAAACTATGACTTCAATGAGCTAGAAAAGTCTTTGAAAGCTAGGGCACAAGGAAGTAAAATCATAATAACACACAAAAAAAATGTTGCGTCAATCATGATTAAAGTTACTCCATACCATCTAGTTGTATTATCAAATGAAAAATCCTGAAGAAAATGTTTTGCTAACAAGCATTTGCACATCAAGCCCCCGATTTAATAAAGAAAAATTGGAAAAATTCATTATAAAGTGGTGGAGAAGTGTGGGGCTTTGCCTCTGGCAGCAAAGACACTGGGATGCTACCTAAACCAGATGATGAATGGATCAAAGTCTTTGATAGCGAATCATGAAAATTATGGGATGAAAATAGCAGTATTCATAAGACTCTAGAAGTGAGATGTCATCATCTCTCTGCACATTTAAAGCGGTATTTTGCTTATTGTTTTATTTTCTCATCGAAAGACTAAAAATTTGAAAATGATCAATTAGTCATATTTTAGATCATACAAGGCTTTGTACAACTAAAAAAAGATAAAATAATAATAGCAATAGGACACATATTTTTGTGATCTACTTCGATGGCCATTCTTTCAACAATCCAATAATGATAAACCACGATTCGTAATGCATGATCTCTTCAACCATTTAGCTCGATATGTCTTAGAAGAAACCTACGTTAGAATAAAAGATATATGTAAGCACCCAATTTTTACACCATGTTTTAACCACGATTAATATGCTTAACCATGGTTAGCTTGTCTTAACTCTAGGTCTAACCTTGAGCACATGTTTCAATCTCGGCCCAAAGCCCATGATTTTTTTATTATTTATTTGTTTAGGACTAAGGCCAAACCTTGTTAAAACCTCAAGGGCCCAAGTACCTAAACCCAAGCTTTGGCCTATGAGCCAGAACTACGCTCGGTCTGATCTCACCTTGTGAGTACGTAGACAACCCAACCCAGGTTTGACCCTAGCCTATTTAGCTTTCTCTATTTTCTTGGATTAGCATTTTTCTAAAAACTTAGGCATTCTAATTAACTTTGACTTTAAATTTGGCTTAAATTTAGGGAGTAGGTAACCATTGTAAAATGGGGGTCCTGGGTGCCTAACACCATCTCCAAGACTTAATCGAACCGCTTACCCTGACTCTCTACCGTAGACCAAGACCTTATCTAACCATCCGGGACCTATCCCTAAGAATGAATAGGTGGTGACTCTAATCTTAACCAAGTGGGTAGGAAATTCCATGCTCACAGCTCTGGCGACTCCACTGGGGACTTTCGGTTCAACCCAGAACCTAGGTTTAAGCCAAATTAATCTCAAAATTAATCAAAATGATTAAGTATTTAGTCACATGTTAATTCTTTTTTTCTCTTGGGTGTTTCTTGTAAATGTGCATTTCATATATGGCATAGTAGTATAATGACCTATTAAACCCAATAGTTAGGCTTATTACGCTAACAACTGGTAGATGATCATCCTCAATGTTAGTGGCTTAAAAGTCTTGAAGGTCCACGGAATTACTCCTGGTGGATGATTACCCTCAAGGAAGGATTCTGAACGCTCTCGCTTACACCAATCATCCATTTTCAGGGAGTCGCATATACGGTGTTAAGTGATCCCCCATCCTGCTAGGAACACTCTTTGCATCAAACCAACATTCATACATATAGACTAAGTTAGAGTATAGTCTACAAATAGCCTACCCAGGGAGGGCTACCCTAAACCCTAACTTGCTTGTACCCCATACTTGTCCCCAATCATGGTTGAATATCATGCCACTCTGACCAGATAAACACCCACCCAGGAGCATGTACTGAGCCTTTTGTTGTGCTTGTAATAACACACCTCTTACCCCATCTCCTGACATTGCATATGGGTTTCAAATCCCAAGCGGACAGGTTTTCACAAGACTTATCCCCAACCTTGACCTGATAGGCCCACGGTCACCAACAACTCGGATAAAGCACGTCGAACCTCCGTTTGTCTGTCCCATCGGATCACATGTGCCTTGTCACACCCAATTAAAAAAAAACAATAACGAAAAATCAAAAATCTCCTCTCGTGCATGTCATTCTAAGCTTCTAGGCTAAGGGCATTGTCCCTATGTCAACTAGATTGTGTCATGTCATCTACATGCTTTCCTACTCTCCTGCTCATATCTATTCTCACTCTTACTCCATACCCTTCCACATTTTCAGGAGTAGGCCTTGAGTCGAGCTAAGCGTGTATCTAGCAACCAACTACAATATGGAACAACTGGATGGTAATGAAACCGATCCGGATACCCCGACATCACAGCAGCAAGCCCCGGATCTTGAGGCAAGAATAGCCAAGAATGCCCAGAACATTGAAGAGCTGAAAAACATCATACAAGACTTCATGCAGGTCATGACCCATGCTTACTCCTCCTCTAATCCCCGACTGGCCGATGTGCCAAACCCATCACAGCCCAATCCTCCACATGTCATCAATTTTATCCCACCACCACCTGCTATCAACATCCCGCCACCTGTTCCACCACAACAACTTCATATCCCTTTACCACTCATTCAACCATGACCTGATTTCACTTTCAGCATTCAACCTCCACCCGTTCAACCACGACCCAATTTCACTTTCAGCATTCCACCTCCACCCGTTCAACCACGACCTGATTTCACTTTCACCATTCCACCTCCACCCATTCAACCACAACCCACTCCCCACATCTCACCACCCATCATAGACCAGTTTGAGGAGGAGGAAGCCAGGGCTGGCGGTGAACCTCATACCGGGTCCGCCCACATATCTTTCAATTCAACCCAAATCTCAAATACATACTGGGAGAGAATTGAGAAGCTAGAAGAGCTGGTAAGGGCGACTCAGGGGGGGCCATAAATCTACTTATTTCAGGGACATGTATATGCACCCGGTGATTCAATTGCCCTGGGATTTCAAAAACCTGACTTTGAGAAATATAACCAGGAAGGGATGTCCTGAGATGCATTTGAGAGTCTACCGCGGAGAGCTGTTCCAGTTGGAATATGATGACAAGCTATTGGTGCAGCTATTTCAGAAAATTTTGAAAGGGACAGCCTTGCAATGGTTCACTAAGGTGAATCCCAACAAAGTCAAAACATGAGAAAGTCTTTACAAGACATTTATGGCCAAGTACTCCTATAATATTGATCTGGTCCCACAGAGAGTGGACTTGGAAAGAATATCTCAGAGAGATAACGAGACCTTCATTGAATATTCAGTTCGGTGGAGAGAGATAGCCGGAAAGATGAACACCCCTCTACCGGAAGATGAGTTAGTGACAACTTTCCTCCGCACCCTCAAGCACCTACTCAAGACTATCCTGGCAGCGTAACCTATTTCCAATTTCAACACCATGACCAAATGTGGCACCCGGATTGAGGCAACAATAGATGACGTAGGGGCATTTGATATATTCCAGGGGTCAAAAGGCGCATCCTCTTCTCGTGCTCCCCTACCTCCAAGGAGAGATAATAGAAAGAGAGAAAATGATAGACATATGGTGGCAGTCATACCAGTACGAATCCCCACCTTGCCCCAATAATCTCAGCAGCCCCAGCAAGCTCAGCAGAACCAACGAAGACTACTCTCTCACCAGATGACCTTTGAGCAGAGGAAAAATCAGGCATTCACACCAATCTCGTATTCTTTGACAGTACTCCTTCCATTCTTTGTGGATAAGAAGTTGATCACATTGAAGGAGCTTCTAAAGGGATATAGGTCGAAACAACACTACGGATATCATCAGATGCCGAGGCATCATACAAACCGATGCTATGACCTAAAGCATGTTGTCCAGGATTTGTTGGAAATGGAAGCAATTTGCTTTGCACCAAGGAACACGGACATCACCCAGGTCCCTCTTCCCAATCATACTACACCAGGAGACTAAGGTGCTTTAGCAAGAATCACACTACAGCCGAATTTTGAGCAAACTCTGTTTTTGTTGTGTCTTTGTTTTACTTCTTCTTTTTATCTTATAGCTAGCCTTGATGGCCCGTGTCAGTCCCTAATCTCAGTCCAAGTCAGTCTAGTGGTCAGTGGTCCTTACTTCATTTGTTTTGTGTCAAGTTTGTTCACCTGTTAATACTTTAATGAAATGACTCTTTTAAATTAAGCTTCTTTTGTGCTCTGAGATGCCTAATTTGGAAACTAAACTAGTTTTTAAAGTCCATAAGGGACAATTGGATAACAAAATTTGATCATTCAAGGAAAGGCGTAATGTTCAAAATCAACGGATACTCCCCCAAGATCGGATAAGCCAAGGCAAAAGCTACACAGGAACAGTGAAGATTTCTTTGAGCCATCAAATTTCAATCAACCGAAATAAGGACAATGGAATGACCGTACATGCTCTCGACCAATCAAGGAAAGGATAGGAGGCCATCTTTGGATAAACCTCGCAAGCCCTCTCTTACCCATGCTATATATATATCCGCTAGTTAGACCTTTGAACCTAAAAGTCCTTCTTTCAAAACTCACATAAGGGCACCCCATGAAAGTCAAAATAACAATGTACAAGAAGAGCAACCAGCAAAGGGCAACAACAAAAAGTAGCTTTTTAGCCGAACTACGTCATGACCTGATCCCTATTTGGGTACGTAGGTAGCCTGAAATCAGGTTCGGTCATAATACAGCAAATCCCCACAATACAATGCAACCATGTGCCAAAAAAAAATGAAACAAAAAAGAAAGTATTTGGTCAAAAACGAAGCAAAGCTTCACCAAAGGACAAGGAATGCTGAAGCTGGTCCCATCTCCGACACCAAGCAAAGGTATTTGAGTCTTACCTCGTTTCTAGCCAAACACGTTTCGTCCTAAACATTAAGCCCTCCTTGATCTTTGAAAGGAATTAAGCATTGACGTTCTAAGTATTCGTCCTCACTTTCCGACAGACAATGATGAGAGACGAATGGAAAATTATCAAAGAAAAGTTCAAGAGCAGAAGAAGAGAAAATGCAAAGCTTGTATACCCAGTCCTGGTGAACACCTGCAAGGGCCCAGGGGTAAAAAAATGGACGAATAAATTTCACAGATATAGTAAGGAATCATCAATCCTGCTATTGCACAAAAATTACGTGAACCCAGTTCTGATGAAAACCAGAAAAGGGCCCAGGAGCAAAAAAGGGACAGATTAAAATGTGCAGTCTTAATGGGAATCTTTACCCCCATTAGTATGCAAAACCAATGCAACCCAGTCTTGGTGAAAACCCGCAAGGGCCCAAGGGCAAAAGAGGGAAAAATAAACAAGTACCGGCTTTGTATTAATAAAATGCAATCTGGTGTCATCATTAACGATAACCAAACATCATCCGGCAAACAATATCTTGGGTATCGAGCATATGGAAAAGTCAATCAGGAGCAGATGCAGATCTATCTCAAAGATGGTCAACCACAGCTTAATCATTTTTACCCAATAGCAAAGAAATCTAGCTAGGTATCCCACTGGGTGTAATCTCAAGCACATTATTAAAAATACAGACGGTCAATTTTGCTATAAGTAGTCTATCGGTCAATCGTTAATCCGTCAGTCAATCCATCAATCTATTTTATCAGGTCATCACATCAATAGTCAGTCAGAGTCCATTCCTCAATAGTGTAAGCTCAAAGTCGACTGATCCTTACCGCTAATGCAAACAGATTAGCAAAACCAAGACAGGCGATATTTAAACAAAATCATCCATGATGGGACAATTGTTAGAAGACCAACGAATTCAGGGGCATGTACAATTAATCGAATCACCCGAGCAGGGGGTAATTCAAATTCAACAGGCTAGATATATGCAGTGAGACAAAGATTCGTGCAATGGCTCAGGGTCACGACTCTCCTTTTCAGTTCATCCTACTTCACAAAATCATTTTCTTAATCTCCAAAGCTCTTCCTCATTCCTATCAACTAGTTATTCAGATTTCTTTGGAAGAAGCAGCCGGGTGGCTGCCTCTACTCACCTTCTTTGCTCATCCTGAAGCAGATCTCACAATCCCTTCAAAATTCCCTTTGTGAGACAATCAGGCGGTTGCCTGTTCTATCTTGCATCGTACCCCAGTGAGACAATCAGACGGTTGTCTGCACTATCTTGCATCCTACCCCAGTGAGACAATCGGGTGTTGTCTGCACTATCTTGCATCCTACCCCAGTGAGACAATCAAATGGTTGTCTACACTATCTTGCATCCTACCCTAATAAGACAATTGGGCGGTTGTCTGCACTATCTTACATCCTACCCCAGGGGAAGCAGTCGGGCAGTTTTCTTCACCCTCACTATCTTCTTGGCTTGCTACCAGGTAAAGCAGTCAGGCGGCTATCTTTACTTTTCCTTTTTTCTTGGCTTGCTACCAGGTGAAGTAGTTGGGTGGCTATCTTCTCCCTTATCTTCTTGTCTTGCTTCTCAGTAAGACAATCGGACTCTTGTCTGCAATCTTATTCCCGTCTTCACTAATCAAGGAGTATACTAACACGGTCGTGTGACCGGATGTCAGTTATGGCCTCCAGTGATATTAGTCTTGCACCCATCATCATCATCTCGCTCGACAAGCTCACTAATCAAGGAGTAAACTGATACGGTCGTGTGACTGGATGCTAGTTTCAACCTCCAGTGATATTAGTCTTGCACCAATCATCATCATCTTGCCTTACTAGCTCACTAATCAAGGAGTAAACTGATACGGTCGTGTGACTGGATGCTAGTTTCAACCTCCAGTGATATTAGTCTTGCACCCATCATCTTCATCTTGCTCTGCTAGCTCATTAATCAAGGAGTATACGAACACGGTCGTGTGACCGGATATCAGTTACGGCCTTCAGTGACGTTATTCCAACACCCATCTTTGATTTGCTTCTAAAATTCCGGTGAAGTGGTCATGTGATCAACCCTCACTTCATATATGTTGGAGTGGACGTGTGTTCGCTCCTTTTATTCATCATGCTTGCTCTCATCCCCTGTTCCTAGTGTAAAAATTGGATGATTCCAATCTTTATCGTTCAATTGCCAACATGGCACCCTCCGACAAAGAGGGACAGTTGTAAGCACATAATTTATACACCATGTTTTAACCACGGTTAATATGCTTAACCATGATTAGCTTGTCTTAACTCTAGGTCTAACCTTGAGCACATGTTTCGATCTCGGCCCAAAGCCCATGATTTTTTTATTATTTATTTGCTTAGGGCTAAGGCCAAACCTTGTTAAAACCTCAAGGGCCCAAGTACCCCCAGAACTACACTCGGTCTGATCTCACCTTGTGAGTACGTAGGCAACCCAACCCGGGTTCGACCCTAGCCTATTTAGCTTTCTCTATTTGCTTGGATTAGCATTTTTCTAAACACTTAGGCATTCTAATTAACTTTGACTTTAAATTTGGCTTAAATTTAGGGATTAGGTAACCATTGTAAAATGGGAGTCCTGGGGTGCCTAACACCTTCCTCGGGACTTAATCGAACCGCTTACCCTGACTCTCTACTGTAGACCAAGACCTTATCCAACCATCCGGGACCTATCCCTAAGAATGAATAGGTGGCGACTCTAATCTTAACCAAGTGGGTAGGAAACTCCATGCTCACAATATACATGCAGGGGTATGACCAAGGCTCGACCTTCGTCATAACTTCGAGAAAGTTATGATGACACAGAAAATTCAAGTTAGTTTATAAAGCCTAGTGTTTACGAACCTTCCTGTCTTTAGATGTTTATTGAAGGTGTGTTGGTCGTTGCTTTTTGCTTAGTCAAGTTCCCCATGATTTGCTCTCCAAACAAATACAATTGCAGGTGCTAAGCTTGAGTTGGTATCACATCATCGAGTTGCGAGATTCAATAAGGAATTTGATACATTTATGGTATCTTGACCTCTTTGGCATTCTGACTAAAAAATTACATGAATCAGTAAGCACTCTCTACAATTGTAGGCACTAATACTAACTGATTGCAAGCTTCTTATCGAGCTCCCTAAAGAAATGGTTAACATGAAAAAAAAAACCTATGGAATCTCGACATGCACCAATGAATGTCGTAACTTACAGAAATGCCATAGTGAATTGGTAGATTGAAAACTCTTCTAAAATTGTGTCAGTTTGTTGTGGTTGAAAGTAGTAAGTCAGCAGGAATACAAGACTAGATGGATTTGTTGAATCTGAAGGGAAAGCTATGCATTTTAGGATTAGAAAATGTGGCCAATTATCTGGATGTTTGCTAATTTAAACAATAAGCAGCACCTTCATGGACTAGAGTTGAAATGGGCAACAATGTTGATGATTAGTGAGACAAAGTACTTGAAAAGATGCACTTGAATAGCCACAACCTCATCAAAAATTGAATGAGCTCACGGCTGAAGACTACGGTGGTAAAGGATTCCCAGACATCATAAATGTCTCTCATTTAGTGATTCTGAGACTCGACAATTGTAGGAAGTGCAAGTCTCTCCCACCTCTCTGGAAATTTTTGTACCTCAAAGACCTCGTAATTGAAGGAATGCATGGAGTAAAAAGTGAGTTCTATAGGAAGGGTTCAGTCAAGCCACTTCCATCTCTAGAGAAACAAAGGTTGGAGAACATGCTGGAGTGGTGAAGGGTTTGGTTTGAAGTAGAAGAAGATTCCCCCACTGCTTCTTTGTTCTAAAATTTGAGATACATAGTTGTGTTTTGTGGACAACTGGTTGCTCTAGGTGAAGACTTCTGCTGACTCAGTGAGCTTACTATATCAAAATGTTCCAATCTGATAAAATTACGTTATCGTCCTCATCTAAGAAAGCTTAAGGTGTATAATTGTCAAGAATTGGCTGCACTTTCAAGGCTTCAAATGCTCCTTGAATTAGTTTTAGTTGGATGTAATAAGACGGTTCTGAGAAGTGTGGTTGGTTTTATCTCGCTTACCTCCTTAATAATTGCAGAAATTTCAAACCTCAAGTGTCTGCCTAAGGAGTACTGCACTTGAAATCTTATGTATTATTAATTGTGGTGAGTTCACCACTTTTTATGGACTACAAGCTATAGCTTCTCTTCGATGTTTGGTTGTTACCGATTGTTTATAACTCGTGTCATTACCCGGCTGCCCATCAGGCTTGAATATATGAAAATTGGATATTGCAACAATAAACTGGAGAACCTGCCCTAAGGACTGAATAATCTCCTTCTTTTGAAGAGTTGCCAATGTACAAGTTCCCAAATCTTGTGTCTTTTCCAAATATGAGAATGTCGGCCATGCTTAGAATCTGGGGACTGAGCAGATGATGTACAAATACAAGTCTCTTGGATATTTGATGAAAAGGAGGTGTGCTTCTCTCCCGTCCTTACCAAGAAAAGTTTTAGAATTGCCCACCACCACCACTCTTGAACAAAGAGATGATAAATATTATCTTCTTTTCTTTTCTTTTTTCATTTTTTGTTAGAAAAATATTCTTATGTTGTTTTTCCATTTTAGGTAAAGCTCTAGCATCATGTTGATGCAATCAACATCCAGATTTTGTTTATTTTTCATCTGAATGGTATTTTGTTGTGCTTGGGTTATATTGTGGGGCCTCATGTTCTCTGTTATCACTAATACCTTTGCTTGTAATTCCTTGGCAGGTTGTTAAATCACTAGTTCCTCCAAAAGAAATAGAGGCTTTTTTGTTGCATTTCTTCATAATTGTATGTGCCTTCTTTCGTATCTTGAAATCTTTGTCAATTGCATTGATGTGAAACCAAAGCCAAGCTCATTGATAATCTGGGTGGCCGGAGCTAGAACCAGCCCATATGGGAAATTCAGTTCATTTATGATGATATTGTCTTTAGCTATGTCTTCTGATTCAATTAGTTGTGTGTGATATATACATATATGTTCAGAGAGAGTTTATTCTTGTAGCTAGTAATGTATAATGATTCAGTTGCTTGTGAAAACTAACAGTTGTTGATAGGCTGTTTGTTCTAGTATGATTTTGGGATGCTCTCATGTTTAATCTCAATGCACTTTTTAACAACAAAAGGCTAAACAAAGTGACATTCATTCCCCAGTCCAATGTTTTGATGTAATTGGATAGTTTAGGTTTTGAAGCCATGCTTTGTACACTCAGGTATTGAGCCAGTTAACCGGTTTTAGCTGTGAAGTGATTCCTTTAAGTATTTGCAGAACTTCAGGCATGAATGTGAATGAACAGAATTTTTTTTAAAACTGCATCAGAAATCAAACCCTAAAGTTCGGAAAAAGTTTGACAGTGAAAACAGGAACAAAATAACTCCTTTTTTTTTTTTTTTTGGGGGGGGGGGGGGGGGGGGGGGGGGGGGGGTGTTGATATCATTTACCTACTGTTGCATATTAACTCTTACAAAAATAAACTTGTCCAATCTCAAGTGTAATTGGGAGGTAATGATGAAACCAAAGAAGAAAGTTGGGTTGAACATGTTGGGAGCCTACGAGGCTCTTTAGAAAATGAACTAATTTGCTGCTTCTAATCCCCCCCCCCCCCCCCCCCCCCCCCTGAAAGTTTTCCGTTTGTTTTAATTCACTCCCCTTTTTAATAGATCATCTACTAAAGTCGATGCTTGTCTTTATTTTTTTTATAGATCATCTACATTACCTAATATAAAAACATATATAAATAAAATCTGCACACCTGATCTTCAAACAGACTTCCTAAAAAGTCGATATGCAAAATCATAACCGTGTTCAATCAAGCTCAAGGGAAAAAATGGTATAATTTTTGCTGTTTTTACCACCAAAAAGAAAATGGGGAAGTAGAGAGAAATCACGTTCAGCACACGGAGAATTTACAGGCTACTGCACAACACAAGAACTTTTAATATATATTAAAATGGAAAATGAATTCTACATTTTACAGGGGCTATATATATTTACGGCAAGCTTACACTATCCACACTTGGAGATGAATGGGAGGCCGCAAGAAGAGCAGCTCCAATGCCTGATCCGTCTTCTGAGACCCTGAGAATGACATGTGGGGCAATCTCTTCCCCTAAGATCTCGGCCACAGCTTCATTCAAGTACTCTCTGAACATTGAATATCTGACATAAAGACCCCCCTCAATTGCTACAACTGTTCTTCTCATTTTGCCTGATGACTCACCTCCGTTCTTGGTTCTTCCACTCATGATGCCACTGCTCCCATCCCTTCCAATCTTCTTCAGGATTCCCACAATGCCAGCAGCTGCCAATCGGGCAGCCCTGCGTGTCACCACATCGCATACCTTCACAATGAGCTTTCGCACCTTCAAAGGGACGTCAGGGATCTGAAAAGGCAAAATCCCAGCAAAGAAAAAATCTTAGCAAACAATTTGCCATTTTTGGACATTTTTGGATCTCCGATTGGTCAGTCTATGTTGTGGAAGGAGAAAGAAAAACACCCAAACAAAAGAGTAGCGCACTTATTTACCTTTAGAGTGTCTTTCAAGATTCTGGCCACTTCCCTCAAATCGGGGGAGTCATCCTCGTGCATGACAGCCATCAACGGCGTCCTGAATTTGTTTAGGGGAAATAGTGAAAACAAATTGCTGATAGTTCAAGAAATTTAGCAGAATAATTTAATTGAATGACCAGGCCCTTGAAAAAGGGTAGAGAACTACTCAGTTGCATGCAGAAACAATAAAAGTGACATTTATTTATAAGCACAATTCTGATATTTGGAGTTTCAGACGCATTCAAGATAATACTCGTAATAATCTATATTACACAAGGTATGTGGATAGTAAGACTTTATTTCAGAGAGCCAGCCAAATGTTTCCGACGTTATGTCGCAATATTCATAAAGTAGATTAAGATGGTCTCCAATTGCAGCCGAGTGACTCTCAAATTGCTGTTACCAAGGATGAAGGCTGTAATGAGACCTGCAACAACCCTGGCAACCCTCCATAGGAACTGCAATAAAATGTGTTACCGACGAAACCCACCTTGTACCTCCATTTTCTATGAAATAGAGATGCACTGGAGTGAAGTTCATATGGGTCATCTAATTTCCATATTCGATAATTCACAACGGGCCCACAAAGATTCTGGTTCTCAAACCAAGTCATGGAAGTGGACCACATGAAAAATAACTAACAGTAACAGTCTGCAGCTTGCATGCAATTTGAGTAACATTAGGGGAATTTCGGGAAATCGGGGATCAACAGGGTTGTAGATCCAAATCATAGTTAACCCTGGACTTGGCCATTACCCAAAGCCAGCAAACTTGAATTGGCAAATTGACCCAAAAGTAGAATCAAGTGAAAGATCCACGTGGGAGTCTCGAAATGTCATGAAGGTTGCTCAATAACTTTCAACTAAGGAGATATAATTACTCTTATGGGAGATGCAAGATGTCCTCAAGCAGATCCAGAGTAATCAGTGTGCAAAAGAAACAGAACTAAAGGAGTTAAAAGAGTAATTATAACCCCGATCCTCTGTAATCTGTCAAAGAACATCCGTACAAGACCAAAAAAAGTAGCAAAGATTCAAAATGATCAAGTCACCTCATTGAGCCTATTTGTAATCGACAATGTCTCTCCCAACTTTGTTGTAAGAAATTAAAATTGTACAGAGTCTCATGCTGATCCCATGAAGAACTCAAGTCAACAATGCAGGCCTGGCTATTGGTGTTTAAAATTAGAGGAACTCATGTGAATCACAAAGATTAGAACAAAACTCCAGTCACTCGATGGATCTGAATGAGTTCACCAAACCTAATCTAGAGTTCATCCAATAGACACAAGTTCTATGTTTTAATTAAGAACCAAGTGGCTTTGCAACTCCACAAGCTTATAACCAAGGAATCTAAACTAGTGTCCTTGATACTTAAAATAATTGGACAGTAATCTAGTATTAGGTTTCCCCAGTTAAAATTCCAATAGCAACACACCAGAGACCCCTATATTACAAATTTTCTTCTTCTATCTACTACCACAACAGACTATTTGGATGTGAACAGATCCATATCACCAATTGGCAACTTGCACCATCTCGGAGAAAGTGTACACATTTTAGCAGTGCTACTGAGTAGCCATAGAGACTAGAGAGCTGCAAATTTTCACGCATCTCTCTTCAACTAATATATATATATATATATATACTAGTGGGCGGCACGTGCGATGCACGTGAGAGAAAGAGGGGAAGAGGAGAGAGACTGGGAAGAGGGATCTTAGTGAGGACATTTTGAAATTTTGTTTTAAAAAATATTTTAGGTATACAAACTCGAGGGACATTTTAGATTTTTAAAAAAATTGTGAGGGACACGTTAGTATAGAAAGGGACATTTTGAGAACCAAAAAACCCTACTTTTTCTCTTGGAAAATAGTTACCACATAGAGAAGGCGTGCCTCTTCATTGAGAGAAACCAAGGAAGGAGCATGACAGCAGATAAGGATAAAGATTTGAGGGAATCGTGGAGATATAGAGGGATTAAAAATAAGATAACATAATATCTTTATTTTTTTTATATGTAGTTATGGATAACACTTTTTTAGCAGTGCTATTGAGTAGAGCCATAGAGACTAGAGAGCTGCAAATTTTCACACATCTCTCTTCAACTAATATCTATCTATCCATCTATCTATCTATCTATCTATCTATCTATATATATATACCAGTGTAGTCAAGCCGTCTAGGCGATGCTTAGGCGAGGCGTTGCCTAGGCGACGCCCAGGCATTGCCTAGGCGATAAATGTAATATAAATATATGTATAATTATATATATATATATATATATATATATATATATATATATATATAACATTCAAAAGACCAAAACTCCATACCCATATTCTACAAAAAAATAAAATAAAAAATCTATTACAATCATTCATCACATAACTAAAGACATGTTGACATAGTGGAGTATTAAACACTTCAAAATCTGGACCAAATACTCAAATTCGTGTCACTGTCCATGTTACATGTATAATATTAGGCAGAGCCCCTCTGCGATTGCCCGGGGGGGTGGCAGGTGAAAAAAATGATTTAGAATCTTGTTACTTTTTCATGATATGTTTTTTTTTTTTTTTTATTGGGATTTTTTGGATTTTTTTTTTTTTTAAAAAAAAAAATTTATGGGGTTTGCTCGCCTAAAGGGGCGCTTAGGCGATTGAGGTCCAAAAACACCTAGGCAATGCCTTGACTACACTAATATATATTAGTGGGCGGCACGTGCGATGAGGGAGCATGACAGAAGATAAGGATAAAGATTTGATGGAATCGTGGAGATTTAATAAGATAACATAATATCTTAATTTGTTTTTATATATAGTTATGGATAACACTTTTTTAGCAGTGCTACTGAGTAGCCATAGAGACTAGAGAGCTGCAACTTTTCACACATCTCTCTTCAACTAATATCTATCTATCTATCTATATATATATATACTAGTGGGTGGCACGTGCGATGCACATGAGAGAAAGAGGGGAAGAGGAGAGAGACTGGGAAGAGGGATCTTAGTCACATTTTGAAATTTTTAAAAAAAAAATATTTTAGGTATAGAAACTCGAGTGACTTTTTAGATTTAAAAAAAAAATTGTGAGGGACACGTTAGCATAGAAAGGGACATTTTGAGAACCAAAAAACCGTACTTTTCTTTTGGAAAATAGTTACCACGTAGAGAGGGCGTGCCTCTTCGTTGAGAGAGACCAAGGAGGGAGCATGACAGAAGATAAGGATAAAGATTTGAGGGAATCGTGGAGTTATAGAGGGATTATTGTTAGTTGTAGTTGATATTACTTCAATACCCTTACTAAATTTTCTCATATAAAATAAGATAACATAATATCTTAATTTTTTTTATATGTAGTTATAGATAAAATAGGAAAAATATAAAAAATTCACCTTATTAACTACATTCACAGTAAGATAACATAAAATTAGGACTCATTAAGAATATTAAAAAAAAATCAACCAACTTTTTAACCCCGCTTCTCTCATTATAATAGTAGAGATATAAAGAGAGAAAGAGAGGGTGACGTTCTAGTAGGAGGTTGCTCACTCACCTCTAGTGAGTGCCCCCCTAAAAACTCAACACATGGCAAGTTATTTTCAAATCCGTTTGTTGGATGTCAAGAGAGTCCCTTGAGAGACACATGGCAACAAATCAGCCCGATTAGAGATATCCAGACCGTCCGATCGAATGCTAGAAAATCAACACTGGTAGGGTCTAGTGAAGCTTAAGGGGTTAATGCTGACAAAGTAGGTTCTTATCGAACAGTCTAGAATTCTTCAATCATCCTATTTTTTTGCCATGTGTCTCCTATGAGACCCACCTTGACATCCAACGGTCGGATCCCAAAAAGACATGCTCCGTGTCGAGATTCTAGAGGGATCGCTCACCAGATATGTATTGGTTGTTGCTAATGTTCACTATGACTAGTGAACTTGGTAACCTTCACCAAGACGTGTTTACCTTCTACCCAATGTTTTCATAACCAAACCGGCTGGGTGTCTGGTTCCCACTTCCCATTTCGACTGTATCCTTTTATTATTAAAAAATATATTATTTGCCTGGTTCTTCCGGTTTTCCCGATTTTATCACCGGTTCTCCAATTGAACTAGCTGGTTCTTCCAATTCCCGATTTTTAGGTCGGTTTTAAAAATGATCCGGTTTTGGTGGTTTTGGGGACTGGTTGACTAGCCGTTCCCTGTTTTACCTGTTCAACCGGCTAGGTCAGGCCAATTTTCAAAACACTGCTTTTATCAATTACCAAATTTGCTAACGTTAGGGGTAATTTAGTCCTTTCACATGGGAGCAATCACTAAATACAGAGATAAGATGACAATGTGAGTATTTGACTATTCTTGTTTTGTTTCCTCTATTTTAAGATTTGCCCCAATGAAAATATAAAACTACCCTCGTTTTTAATAAAATGATATTCAATAAATAAAGGAAAATTTGACTAATGTCTAACGAACATTAGCAACTTCTACTTCAAAAAACAAATAAAAAGAAAAAAAAAACCAAGTTCACTTAGTCTTAGTGGAAACTAGCATTTTCCACACGCACATATTTAAACCTTAAAAGAGAATTCCACCACTTTTTTTAGGGTATTATTAAAATGAGTGTGACATCTTTTAAGCATATTCCACTTAACTATCTTTTTTAACTTTTTCTCTCCTCTCATCTCCGACCCGTAAGAAGAGAAAATCTGATTCTCTCATTTTAACCGCCCTGCCGATTAGTCAAAGAACACTGTTCACTGACCCACTCTCAGATTGCCACCGGTACAGCAGTACCTGATATTACACGTGACAAATATCCATGGCATGCACGCGGCCTCTTCTTTCTACCTCTCTGCTTTTATCTCTTTCTCATTTTGTCCCTTCCTTTCTCTCTCACACCGTCCTCTCCTTTTCGAATGGAAGACTCTGCTCATCTGTTCCCTTACTTTCTTTTGCTAGAAATCTGATTTTGGTCTGCTGTTGGCTGGATTTCTAAATTTTATGGTAGGATAGGATCTTATTTTGATGTTGTTAATGGTTCCCTAACTGTTAAATGTTGAGGTTAGGGTTTATCTGTTATTTGTTACAGTTCAGAGTATGTAACGACTCAGTGTCTGGATCTTTTCCCACAATCATCTTCTTTTTTCGCTGTAACGACTCAGTGTTTGAGTTGAACTTTTTTTCCTTTTAGCTGCTTTCCATCAACTATTCTGATATAGTTCTTGGATCTGTGTTAATTGGTTGTTTTAGGTGATTGGTAATAAATGTGAGACGTGTCTTCATATTCTCCTGGACAAGTATACAGAAGAGTGAGAACACTTCTCCTACATATTGTATTTTTCTTAAGGTTTATGTTTCTCATGTCAGTAAACAAAAATAAAAAAGTAAAAGTAAAAGAAAATTGATTAACGAATGTGAAAACCTCAAGTAACAGTTGAAGACAACTGTAAACTTGATTATTCTAAGGGAGAAGATTTCCATGGCCACGAAACAGTTTGGGCTAAAGCAAGTGTACAAGGAAGGGATCATATCTGCGTATTTACACTTGGGCATTTGTTTGAGATTGTACTGCTCCGTTCTTCTGCATAGGAATTCCCGATTGTTTTCAAAGAGGTCACAGAGACAGCGATCAATTTCTTGCTATTTTCTGATCTATTTTATATCATCTCATCACTTTATTTGTGTTATATTTTTTCAATATTTTTTTATGGATCGCGATATGTCTGTCTTATATTTACTTCTATTTCCTGATCTGTGGAATGCATAGGGGTAAACGCAACAAGGGATCACTGTTATGGGTATTATGTGATGCAGACGATAACATGCACTAAAATACCTATCAAATCCAAATCATTTTTAGTTTCTATATGGCTTATTGCAGTTTTGATGGCTGGTGCTTATATGCTTGTTGTATTTTTTATAATTTTGGAACCTTATTACTCTGAACCATTTCTCAGCAATGGATTATAATAGAAGTTTATATGATTTCTTTGGCGACATCAGGCCAGAGATGAGTTGAACTTGCCTTGGGTTGTTGATTTGGTGATTAAAGTTCGGGTCGTTTGAATTCCTCTTTATACTTATTCGCTTCTGTTTCCTATTTGACTGAGAAAAACATACGTTTCCTCTGTCCTTTTGTGGCATACACAAGGTTAGTCCTTTGCTCTGAAAGCATTTCTATATTGTATTGTTAGAGTAGTTATTGCAAACAAATTCATCACATCTACGTTTGTGTGACATAGTTTGCTTTTTCCTTCTATTCTTATACTTGTAATTTGTAAAGGTAATCTTGGTCTCGAACTGTAATACTGGATGCTGGAACCTACTTTTTTATCCCATTATTATCTGGAGTCACAACCCTGTTTTGGTTGTAAAGCGACCTGAACATTCTTTCATTATCCATTTACACGCAAACAGGGTCTTTAGTTTTGAAAGCCTGGTCTTTAGTTTTGAAAGCCTGTACTTTCTTTCTCATGCTATATATGATTTCATGGTGTTTTCGTTTATATGGACATATGTCCTGTTCCTTACTTTATATGATTCTCTATTTATACCCCCGAGTCTGATTTCTCACATAATCAAATCTGTAACCTATAATCTGTCAAAAAGCCTATATTAAATGTTTATTACTATTTTGTATCTTAATAAAAGATAATAGTTATAAAATACTGCACAAAAAACATGCACGGGCCTTGCACAAAACCTAACTAGTATATAATGAAGGAGAAGTTTGGCACAGATATGCTTCTCAACATCAATAATGGATGTTTAGGACAATTAAGTGAACCTCAGTGAATGAAGTTTGTGCTCCAGTACATTTTCTTACTATCTTCATGGGTTAACAATGTAACATAAATACTTACACAACTTAACATATACAGACAAAGATCTTTCAATAACACTATGATTTCTTGGATGCATGACCTAGGAGACACAGGCCTCAAGTATACTAGAAAGGACTAAAAGATAATAGATGATGAATAGAAACAATAACGATAACAGTGACAATTAGTCAATTAAAAGGATGATGATCTCCTACCACAGCTTTTCATCACATGTTTCCAACTACATCAAATACGATATGATTTGTGACATCCAGATAGAAACAAACACCTTATGTTAGATTTTCTACTCCATGGTGACAAGATGAATGTTGTTGAAACACTTCCAGAAAAATCACAAATTTCTCACACAAGACACAACAAACATGGAACTTTCTTTCCTAATTGAACTATTAGATTGAATTACATGTCAGCATTTTTTTAAAAGATATGAATCAGTAAACCTAGCAAACAACATTAATGCTAAAGGAATTAGTGAAATCAGTCAGTTAGTCCTCCCAAGTCCCCATCTGGAGCCGTATAGGCCAAAAATGGAAGAAGAGAATGTTCATGGCATTAAAAAAAATCAAAAACCGAAAACTATAGTCGTAGATCTGGTGTTTAAGAAGCTTACTAAAGAAACAAGACGCTGGTTGATCGCTGGTTCTATTTAGATCATTTGTATAATATCAATCAAAACTTCTATTATATTTATTAAGAAATAAGAAGTGTAGAACACAAAGTGAAAGAGAATTTCAATATCATGAACCATGAATCACATGCTCATGGTAGTATTTCTTTTTTCCTTATTCCGTTTGGTTGCTTATAATGGAGTAATTATTAACGAGATGATTAGAAATTATACAAAAGGATGTACCAGAGTTCATGAAGATCATGATCTTTCCAATGAAATTATTAGGGGGAAAAAGATAAAGAATACTAAACATGAACTACCTCAAGATAAAGGGTACCAATAACTAGAAGCAACATCCCCAAAATATCCAACTCGTGTGACATACTGAGAATTACCCTTCTTACAATGTCACCCAGATACATACCTGAAATCATCTTCTCAAAACCCTGAAAAAAGGCAAAAGGTTATTGATGAAAATAAAAAAGAATTAAATATATAAATGTAACATCGGCTGACTCTTGCCTGATCGTTTGGATTAGGGCTATCAGTATCTAGATCAACATCATAAGAAGTTCTTGGTAGATGGGATGACCAGAAATTTCCCCATTCCATGTTGACAACCTAATCAAATAGAAGATGATTCAATGTAGAGATATATAAGCAAAACAAGTGCAATTTTTCACATATTCAACGCCAGATAATTTATGACTTGGAAATACATAGAAAAGATACCATGCCTCCAGAATTTGTAAGAAGGCCTTGACACTTAATAATTGCGTCTGTCCGCTCCACATAGCAAGCATTTGTGCCTGTTCCAATAATCACTGCAGCCACAGTGTCCTCGTCATGATAATGTCCAAGAGCTAGTGTTCCGACAGTATCATTCACCTGCTTCATAGACCAGAAAATTGAGCTCACAAAATCTAACTACTTTGCAGCACTGGTACACACATACGCACACACATATCCACATAAATATTTATGAACATATAGATACACACATACACATGCGCGCAGGCAACACGCATATACATTGTGAGTGTCAAAAGAATGAGAAAATGCAAGTGTTTTGATCGGTAATAAAAGATCGATTAATTTAGCAGCGGGATGATTTATCTTCGGCAGGAAGCAAACAAACAATTAGGCTTTAGAGAGTCGACCAAATCTGTATGGAGTCTATGGAGTATGGACTACATAGGACCTTCTGAAGTTATTGGATGACTCGCAGTTTATAACATCATAGAAAGGAAATTGTAATACAGATTTTGCCTCAGAAACCCATATTTTGTTCATGCTCATCGCATGTGAGTCTTTGGGCATTGTGATGTAGGAAAAAAAGAATGCGGGATCAAAAGAACCCACAGAAATAGAAAAGTTTTATTGAGTGAGGTTGATTAGCATCAAAGCAATCAAATACAACAAATCGAATGTTGCACATCTCACATCTCTTTTTTGCTTATGATTTAATTCTTTTTGCTGAAGCCTCTGTTCATCAGATGGAAATTATTAAGAAATGTTTGGAGGATTTTTGTGGTGCTTTTGGACAATGTATCAGTTTTACAAAATCCAAGTTGTATGTGTCTCCCAACTGTTCTAGGTAGATAGCGAGAGACATTAGCAATGTGAGCAAGATCCCATTGACTCTGGATTTGGGTAAGTACTTGGGTGTTCCTCTGCTTCATGGGAGGGTCTCGAAGGCAACCTATTATCATATAGTAGAGAAAGTTCAAGGAAGATTGGCAGGGTGGAAAGCAGATCAGTTATCTCTTGCTGGAAGAGCCCTATTGATACAATCAGTGACATCTGTCATTCCGTTATATACAATACAGACCACAAAGTTGACGGAGTTAGTCAATAATGTTATTGATAAATGTCAAAGGCGATTTCTTTGGGGAGATACAGAGGATAGGAGGAGGATCCATTTGGTTGGTTGGAAACAAGTTTGTAAACCAAAAAATCAGGGAGGGTCTTGGGTTAAGGTGGATGTCTAATGTTAATGTAGCAATTCTAGCGAAGTTGGGTTGGAAGATTCTAACTGATGAAGATGCTCTTTGGGTTAGGGTGATGAAGGCTAATATTTAAGGGGTACAAGCTTTTTTGAATGCAAAGTCAAGACCCAATCTTCTCATATTTGGAGGAGTATTTTGTCAGGACAAGATCTGTTGAAGAAAGGTTTGAAGTGGGTCTTGGGAGATGGTAGAACTGTACGCTTCTGGTCTGATGTTTGGATTGGAGAAAGTCCCCTATGATTTGTGGTTTCTGTTCCCATTTTTTATGAAGAAAGTGAGAGAACTGTAGCTGAATTTGCTATGGAAGATGGGCTGTGGAATTGGGAGGCTATTGGTGATATTATTCCTTCTCATTTAATGCATCAAATGCATGCCATAAAAAAATTTCCCCTACTTGAAATGGAGGATCAACTAGTGTGGGGTGAATCACATAATGGGCGCTTTGCAACTAGCTCAGCCTACAGAATTCTGGAAGCGGATGGAGATACAATGCCTAGTCTTGGGAATCATTGGAATGCAATTTGGAAGCTACCGGGGACTCAGAGAATCAGATTTTTCATTTGGTTAGCCAAGAGAGACAGATTATTAACTAAACATGCAAGAGTAACTAGACACATTACTCAAGATGGCAGTTGTAGTGTTTGGGCCTGTCAAATTGAAGATACCTTGCACGTTCTCAGAGATTGTGATAGGGGGAAAGGTATTTGGTTAGCATTGGTGGCAGGAAATGAACAACAACATTTTTTCTCCCTTGGGCTGGAGGATTGGATTGACATTAATATTTTGGAACAAGGTAAAGAGGGGGAAGCTAAACAAAATGGCATATTTTATTTGTCAAACGGCATGAAACCTGTGGAAATGGAGGAATAAGACGATTTTTTAGTTGAATTGGGTCCTACCAATAGATTTGGTGGGCTACATTACCCTTCAAGCTACAAAGGTAGAGAAGTCTTTGGAATGTGATCCTTTAAAGCGACCTAAACAACAAACTCTTGTCAGTTGGTCATTCCCACCTACAGGTTGGGTAAAAATTAATACAGATGGTTTCTCTAAAGGAAACTTGAGTATGACTAGTGGCGGAGGTATTATTCGAGACGATGTACGTAGATGGCTTGTTGGGTTTGTTTATCATATTGGTATCTGCACAATAACAGTAGTTGAGCTTTGGGCAACATTTAATGGGCTAAATCCGGCTTGGGAGAGAGGCTATAAACGGGTGTTTATAAAGTTGGACTCCCTGATTGTGCTTTTGGCTTTGAAGAAGAATGTTTCAAGAAACAACCCAAACGTGTCTCTAGTTCAGGCTTGTAAGGAGTTGCTCGCTAGGCCATGGGAATGTAATCTGTCATACGTTTCGAGAAAGGAACCAAGCTGCTGATTGGTTAGACAATCATGGTCTAAATGCCCCCTTGGCTTAACTATTTTAGATGAACCTGTGGAGGGATTAAGACCTTTAATTAAGAGTGATGTAGTAGGAGTTTCTTTTGTTGGGTTTTGTTTTGTGTAGCTATGGCCTTTTGCCCCCCATTAAACGGGGGGGGGGGGGGGGGGGAGAGAAACCTACTGGCTACTACTTACATTGAGCATCACTCAATCTTCTTGAAATCACCTACTAGATAAAGAAACAGCCACTCCTTAAAAAACAAATATATATATATATATATATATATATATATTCAATTGTCTCCAGGCCACAGGCCAACTAACTAATAAAAGCCCTTTTTACCATAGTTACCAAACCGAGAAGCGAAAGCGGGAAGCAAGGCTCAAAAAATCCTTAGGAAACGAGAAGCGGGAAATAGATATTAATGTCTCGTTCCCATTATATTAGGATGCCCAATCATGCTTTAAATCTTACATGAGATATTTTGGAGTAGGTGCCACACAGCCTTGGGTTTCAATCTAACGATACTTGCTTAGGATCTATGTCGTAAGCTTTAGACTCAAGTTTATCCCATTACTTCCTAGATATATAGCCCTTAACCACTAAATGGGACTTGATAGAAGCGAGCGGAAGCGAGTCTGGAAAACGAACTTCCAAGGAAGCGAGCTTCCCCACCTTGGACATAGCTTCCCGGCAACTATGCCTCTTACTAATAAGAGATAACTTCCTCTCTAACCAAACTTTTAGCCACTAAAACAAGAATCCTACAACAATTAAGACTACAGTGGAAACATCAAAACTACATAGACTAATCCTAATAACAAGAGTAAACAATTAGGCATACTCGTTTAAGATCTACATCCAGATACTGTACGTTTGTGGGTGGCAACCTTGTCACCTAAAGGAGTAAAAAGTAAGATGTTGTTGCTTGGTTCAATGTAGAGGCAAAGTTCAGATCTATGGCTCATGGGGTATGTGAGCTTTTAAGGCTAGATATGTTGCTAAGAGAGCTTTATCTTCCCTTATAAGGGCCTATGAGGCTGTACTATAACAACAAGGATGCCATTAGCATTGCTCATAATGTTGTTCACCATGATAGGACTAAGCACATTAAAGTCGATAAGCACTTTATTAAAGAGAAGCTAAGTTTAGGGCATATATGTCACCATTCGTGAAGACAATGAATCAACTTACAGATATCTTAACCAAAGGAGTAGAAAATCCTCACTTTCATTTTCTTTTGACCGATAATCAAGCATGTATATTAAAAAGGAAGGGAACTACATTAGCAAAAAATCAAGAAAGTTCACGAGCTCGTGAACACAAGAGAGGCGCAGAATGAAAAAACCAAAGAGCATGATAACCCGAAGATGAACGCTCAGGCCAAGCTAGACAAACTAATCATGCTAACACTTCTCCCAAATCCATCCCTTAATAACATTACAGCCAAGCTGGGCATGCAAGATATATTCACACCAGCTTAAGAGAGGGGAGGGGGGGTACTAAAAGTATTGAAGTGTAAGGGCTTTTGTTTCCCTTGTTTCTGTTCCATCTTTCTATATGTCTATATATCGTAGAGGAGACGTAGAGACATTAACCCTCACTCTCTTTTCTCTATTTCTTCTCTCTTTCTCCTTCTTTTCTTTTCTTCCTTCCAAACCTTAATTTAGTAGGAAACTTAGAGATAGGGAGATGAAGAAGGTTTGCAACTTCTCCGGAGGCTCAACAGCTTTCATCTTTCTACTGATAGAGACAATTGCAAGCTCTAGATTGTGAATCCGAAGAGAAATTTCAGGGCAAGACTTCTAACGTTTACTTTTTCGCAAAGAATGTCTAGAGTTTGTGATAATGCCAAGGTTTAAAAAGATTTGAAAATCTCCCTTAAGGTTCAAGCATTTGCATGGTCGTCGACTCTAAACAAGTACTGACTATTAGGCAGTGTTCTTTTGTCGAAACATCAAAAGCCCAAGCTTTCACAAGTTTCAGGCTTTCAAGATTCGATACTTTCACTATGATCTAGCATCTGATGTTCTATGTTCTTTTCTACCTAGGATTTGTGAGTAAATTCTCATAACTTTGAATTCCGTTGTTCTTTTGGCACAAGACAAATTTGTTGAGACTTTGAGATGCTAAATACGATATGTTTTAAAGCTTGACCTCAACAAAACAGAAAATCCTAAATTTCAAATCTTCCAAGTGGACACAAGGGTATGTCATTTTTCGAATCCATACCCACACACTAATAAAATTAGTGTTAATGCTGATTGATAATATGCTATTAAGAAAAGCCGATGTTCTATACGTAAACATGTATCGTGATTTCCTCAATAGCCTTAACGAGATTGAGATTGAACTTTAGAGCTTCATCTTTCCGCTAATGGAGAAGGAACTTGTTATCAGCCACGACCATAGATCTTGATTGCAGCAATGTAGTCAAGGTGTTTAGGTGATGCCTAGGCGATAAAAATAAATAAATTATATACATATACATATATATATATATATATATATATTAAGTATGGGGGCTGCTACTGTTCACGGCAATGTGTGAAACACTAAAAGATCACACATGTTCATATTGGATGGCATGCCTGTAATTATAGAGTGAAGTGGTGGTCATTTGAACAAACAATTATCTTTCATAATTACAGTAATGCCATCCTATTTGGTTTTAATTACAAAAAAACCATTGGTTTTACACTTGCGTAACCTTTAAGAGTTTCACGCATTGCGTGAACTCTAGATTTTCCCATTAAGTATACATATATATAATATTAATATATACACATAAAAATTCACACCTCTTAAGGTTGACAATAATCTACGCAAATTAACATTTAAGGTTATAAAGCTTGAATGTAAGTCTTTTCTCCTAAATTGTTTGTTGACTTTTTGACTATGTAGATGAAAATATTTTTGAAGACTAAAATATGAGACTTTTTTTACCGGACTTTTGAGTTTTAGCAATGTTTTGTTATAGTATAATTTATGAAATTTTAAATTTTGAGAAATATCTTAGCATTTGCAAGTTGAAATTTTGAAATAGACGCTAAAATACATCTTTTGTTCTTGAAGTGGAATTTGACTTTTTATTCTTCAAATTTTTGGTCGTGACAGTCCAAAATCGCCTAGGCAACTGCCCAAGCGACGCCTTGACTACACTGGATTGCAGATCCTAGTACAAGATCCGAAGAACATTCAATTTAACAAGAGAAAACTGAAGAGTATCATTTTGGATCTGCAATCACAAGACTTTCTAAGAGATTTTGGTTTCCCTTCAAGAAATCTTCATCGCTTCAACCTTCAAAAGCAGCTTCCATGATATCGATGATCCATTAAGAAGAAAAGTACATAGATTTTCATCTCCCTAGACTAAAAGAGAAACCCTAGATCCCTTGCTGGGAGGGGATGAAGAACCAACCTTAACCCAAATCCGACAATGGCGATAATCTCCAATGACGTAAAACATCCTTAACCCCTACATTTTTGCTAGGAGGGGAGATGAGAATGAGGGAGATGAGAACAAATGAATGTTTTGTTGAGCATTTAAATCTCATAGGTGTTTGATGTTCCGGGGTTTTAAACAAAAGAACAGCATACGTATTTTAAACATCCGGGACTTTACAAAACCCACCTCAAATGCACAGGAAAAGAACACAGCCTTAGTCATCTTGAGTAGGGGTTTCAACTTTTTCAACAAATGTTGCGTGTGTCAGAAAGCAGAGGAAGATGTACATCTTCTCCATCAACCCATGGCAAGAAGTGTATGGTGTTTCTTCTTTTCTCTATTATGGGTTTCCACAGTGTAATAAAGAGATGGGTAATGTTTCCTTAATTGCCCAATAGGATTTTTCAGCAGTCAAGGCAATACTCTTTGGTGTATGCTGCCCTTCTCTTGAGACTTGAGGTATTGGAGAGAGAACATAAGGATCTTTGATGGATTGAAATATCTATTCCTATGCTATGCATCCCAATATTGGGCAGCAGCTTTATAGAAATTTAGAGATGTAAAAAATACATATGATTTTTTGTCTAGATGAAGTCAGTCAGTTTTTTAGGACTTCTAACATTATGTTTTGCCCACATAGGGGAATAATCTCATACCCCTCTTGTATATTGTCTTTGTAATTACAATTTCTCATTATTAGGAAATATACCTTGAAATTCATAATTTTGTTTGGCTCCTTCATTATTTTTGCATATAATTTTTCCTTCTTTATGGATATCCTCACCCATTTTGTTTGGCTCCTTCAAATGCTGACGTCTTACTTTCTCAAGCGACTCAAAATGGGTGAGGATATCCATAAAGAAGGAAAAATTATATGCAAAAATAATGAAGGAGCCAAACAAAATTATGAATTTCAAGGTATAGTCAGCATTTGAATTACTGATAAAAAAAAAAGACATTGGCATTTGATGTCACTTCTAACATCCAAATCCCATCTTCCAACTGGTTTAGGCTTTGAAAGCACAATGACTTGTTAGAAACTTTTTTTTTAGTTCGCTAATTTGTTAGACCATATAAATACGAAAATTTATCTGAAAGACTATGGCTCCGTTTTGGTATTTTTTAACAGATGAAAGATCTGACAACTCAACCCATCACCAAGGAACATAATAACACAACCCAGTTAAGAAAAGAGTATATTGTTACATAACAACAAATTAAAGATGTAAAATCATTGGTCCAAACAAACCAAAGGAGGCTGGCGGAGATACAAAAGCATAACACCATACATGTTTCAATGGGGCAGGTCATTTTCCCATTTCAAAATCCTACAACATATTTAAGTCGTACCACTACAAGAAGAGAAAATAAAGATTGGCTTGAGGATCCAACCAATTCATTTAATTTTCATGCATTTCTGAGAGAAAGCTAATTACAGCATTATTTAAAAGAAAATCTACCAATTTCCCATATAATTGACATGAATGAGTTTTACCATGTTATCTAGTGAGCTTCCCATGCAACATGAATGCAGCCATTTAGTTGCGCATGGTTAAATAACATTCAGAGCAGCACATAATCACTTGAGATTGAACAGGAAGTTTTTACCAGTGCTGCCACCCGCATATCCAGTCCTCTCTTTATCATTGCTTGCTGTAAGCACTCAGCCACATCTTTTCCCACCTGAGAAAGTTGAATATTAGCAAGGAATCGCAGATTGTATACAGTTGTTAGGCCAGTTCAACCATCTACCAGTAACCAATGAACCAGGCGAGATCATATTTTGAAGTTACCTAGATGATTCCGTTCATTCAAAAGATAAAACAACTGCAGAATTTGTTTACAAACTTCATTTGTTAGATGGTTTGGCATATCATTATTATGTATGGGGGTCCTTGAAAAGAAATCATTCATCAAACAGTCCATAAATGTAATGGTTGAGCAGCTGGAGAAACTAGTGACAAGTGTACTTCTAAAAGATCATGCTAGCAAGAGAAATGAAATGCCATATAAACTAGAGGTTAAGATTGTTTCATATGCTTTATAGTTTATATTTCTAGTGTGAACTTAAATGGAAATAATGTACTTAAACGATCATATGTGTGTAAAATATATATATATATAACTTGAGAACTTTTGTCCTAAAGCTCGAGTTTTGGAAAAATACAGGAAAAGAATGCTTTCTAAAGGGTCTTCTTCCAGATCTGAGATAAATGCACTTACAGTCGTGCCTTCATATGAGCGTAATCCAAGGGTCGTCTAATCAGTGCCTAAGCGACTACCTCACCCAGATGGGACCCCTAACGCTTGCATCGTGGTCTAGGGCAAGTGCTCATTAATGTTTCCTAGGTAACCACCTTTCCAAGCAAGGAACCACTGTACAAAAATTCAGCGAGTTGACCCAAAACTCAGCCAAGTCGACTCGATTGAGTTTTGGGTGGACTCGCCTAAAAAACTCGATCCGTCTCTTTTACCCGAGTAACTCGACCAAGTCAGGCCGAGTGACTCGACTCGAAAGACTCAGCCGAGTCACTTGAGGACATAGTTATCTTTTTATTTTCTATTTATCTTTTTATTTTCTATTTATTATAAACCACATTCAACCCATATTCAAGTCTCATTCGAACCCTAAACTAAGGAGAAGGAGAAGATGATTGATTTTTTGCTTTTAACAATGTAATTACTTCAAGACTATTTTGAATTTGTAAGTTTGCAGTAGAACTTTTTTTTATCTATATTAGATTATATATATATATATATATAGTTGGCCAAGTCGAGTTTTCCAAGTTACTTGACCTGGCTAACTTTCGAGGCGACTTGACTTTTCAAGTTTTTGAACTACGCCAGGAACCCTAGCAGCTAATCAAGATCTAGGAGGGCATTCATTGGCCTATAGTAGTTTCAAAGCATTTAAGAACTTAAATGTATTGCTTCAAACAGCATCCCACTTACCATGTCTTCGATGGAAAATCCTTTTGTCCATTTTATTAGAATACCCGAGGAAACAGATGTTTGCTTCACAGGAAAAGAGAATGTAAAGCCAAGTTCCCTTCTTTTGACCAGTGGAAGGTCAGAACTGTTTGCTTCTCTCTCAACAAACTGCTCTAGTGATGAAGCAATAAAATCAAACAGATCCTGCAAACAAAAAATCAATTACATTGCTTACAAATCAGTGATGTTGCTCTAAAATCTAGATCAACATATTATATAATCTCGATGCATAAAAAAAGAAAAGTAAAACTAATAAGGGGAAACACATCTACCTCACTTGTGCTAGTCATAAAAGCCGGGGGAATTGGTTGTTCCACATCGTGTCTCAAGATCATGGACCTTTCATCCCCTAGCTGTAGCCGCAAAATTCTGAAGTTAGTACCCCCAAGATCAAGCACATAATAATTTCCTTTCTCATTCCTGAAGGAAAAAAATCAATTATATTATTCAGTACCCGACTTAACATGCAAATGTGAAGACAGGAAATTCTTATCAGACACAGGATTCAACAACCAACACTACAGTCATAGCTGCAGCCTTCAGCAGTTTAATTACACTAAACAACCACTGCAATAAAAATACCGAATGAAATTAATCAAACACTTACATTTAGAGGATACCGAACCCATATCTCCTTACGCCTCCCTGGTAGCTCCAGTGGTAGGACGTGTATCCTTATAGGGGGTGGACACGGTATCGAGTCTATGAGGTATGGAAGTTGAAAAGCCCATCATTTTACTAACATAACTCCCAAGTCCTAGCCTACTAACCTTAGATAAATGATGACATGTACCCAAAAGAAAAAAAAACATATCTCCTTTCCCATCAAAACCAACCCAAACTAAAGTTATGAACAAATGAATTAACAAACAAATTATGCAAAATTCAATTAAATACTCTCCCTTTTTTTAACATAACAAAACCCTTCTACATGAAGTGGGAAATGAAGAACCAATAGATTCTATTTGCAGAACCCAACACACAGTAGGTAAAATCCATCTCAGAAACAACATCAGAAGAAGGTGAAAAAAGTGCAAAATAAGCAAAAATACTTCCAAAAAGGGGATAAATGAATAAATAAATAAATAAAGTTTTCCCACTAACCTCATAGCAAACAGACAATACACATCAGTTTCAACAACGGTTCCAATCACAGAAGAACAAAAAGGAATAGCAAAAGAAGCCAATGACCAATGCTGAGGAAAAGAAATCCCAAAAGATAATCAAATAGTACTAGAATCCATCCCATGTGTAGAATAAATCACAAAAATAACTCCATAAATCCTCTCAGTATAAACAAAATGCCCAAAAACCTCAAATTAATAATAAAAATATATTTTAAAAAAAAAAAAAAACAGATAGATAGATGGAGAAAGACCATTAAATCAGTCCTTTTGATGCTCACAAGAAACCCAATGAATCTTCAATCAAACAAAAATCAAATTAAACCCCATTAAAAAGAAAGAGACCATTTTGTAATTATTACCCATTCGGGAGATTGTCGATGAATGTGAGCAGCATCTTGAGCTTGCTCCCTCCTTCAGACGCCAACCCTGCGTGCATCTCTACATCCATGGCGTCAACCACTTGTCTCAATCTTCCTATCGAAGTTGAACACCCTTCTTCAAATTCTCCCAACACACCCACCATTCTGTTCCACTTCCTCCGACTCTTGACTCTTCGACTCACTAGAATCGCTGCGATCGCACACGAAGCTACCGCACAAGTCACAGCCAAACCAAAACCCACTTTCCCCATTTCTCTTCCTGAACTCACTCACGCCATTAGAGACCACCCCACTAAGCTAGTCTCCAACCCTTTTAGCCTATTCTCTCTCTATTCAATGGGTTTTTCTCCGAGAATCGTCCGTACTGGTTTCCGGTGAGAAGTCCGGCAAAAAGTCGCCGGAAGTTTGGTGAAGATGAAGTGTTCGACGAAATGCAGAAAAGAAATGAAATTGCAGAGAGAGAGAAAGGGAAAGGGAGGAGTTCCTTTATTGCTATATGTAGTGTTGGAAAGCCAACTGACGTTTACGCATTTAATGATACAATGACTAATTTGCCCTCCATAGTATTCTAATATTCCGGACTTGTTACTATCCGTTTTGTTCCTTTTCTTTCCTTTTAAAAATTTAAAATAGGGAAATTAATTATAGAATGACTCGTGATTCCTCAAGTTGGGATGCTTCTGATACTGGATACTTGAATTCCCAGATTTACGATTTTGCCATTACCTTAAAATGAGTTGGTCGACTTACATTTTACTAATGTTGTTGATTGTTTGACTTATTGATTGCACCTCTCCCTGTCATACCCTTTCAACTAGGGTTCACTGTTGCGAAAAAATACAGAACAAGTTCTCATCTCATTAGAAATAACAAAAATGTTAGCCGTCGCAAGCTTCCCCAAACACAAGTTGGTGATAACAAGTGTTGGCCCATCTCATAAGTATAGGGTAGTAACACTACGTGTTGCATCCACATTACGTCTACGGAAAAAAAAATTTGACTTAGTGTGATTGGCTCTAGCACTCATCTACAAATAAATAAAGATAGGTTGACTGTGTATAAACTATGAACTACATCAGCTACATAGAGTTCAAAATCATTTTTCAAGATTAGCAAGTCAATATCTAAATCTAAATAGAATAAATAAACAATACTAGCTCAACTATAATGAATATAAAATAAATGTCTATAATTATGTTTGTGTTTGTAAGCACTTAATTTTGCAACCCTATGAGACTTACAAAACCCCTTATGGCTAGGGATAGCAATATGACCCACCCCCGTAGGGGCCCCGCCCCGCCCCTATAGGGGCGGTTTTTTTTCAAAAAAATGGGGGTGTGGCGGGGCGGGGTGGGGATGGTATAAAAAAATAAGACCCGACTCGTGGGCGGGATGGGGCCGATTTTAGTATATCCCGCTCTGGTGCCCTGCCCCGACTGCAATTATATACACATATATATATATATATATAAGGCGGGGTGGAACCGGGGTTGGGATTTTATAAGTGGGGTGGGGGCGGTTTCACCATATGTATGCCCCAATCGGGGGCAAGTGGGGGGGGCTTTATAATCGGGGCGGGGCCGGGGTTGTAGAAAACCGCCCCGTCCGTCCCATTGCCATTCCTACTTATGGCCTATCAAAGAAGTCTCCCTTCATACTTTTGAAGTCTTTGAAAAATGATAATATCCATAATATTTTTAAAAATTATTAAAATGCCTTAATCAAAAATGTCATTGAATTTTATTAAAAAGTATAACATATTACCAAAAAATATTTAAAATACTAATTGTGTCGATTTTTGTCTTTTTTAAAATTTTAAAAAAAAATCAAGTCCCATAAATTTATAAAAGCATAGACAAATTGGATAGGACGTTGAGATCCCATTTTTTCTAGACTTTATGTATCACGGGTGTTTAATGTCATAAAATTTTAAATAAAAAAATAAACGTAAGTAATGCAAAAATTTGAAAAACTTAAAAATCTCACCTGAAAATTCGAAAAAATAAGACTTTATATTATATTCCAACTATATTCGGAGACAGAGCGGCTACAGTTCTCGACAGACGAACGGCGACAGTAGCTGCGTATCCGCCGCCGTAACTTCCAGCTGTTCACCGCTAATTCCAGCTAAGCAAAAGCCTACACCGTACGATCTAAACTTTTCCAGAGATTTCTAAAAACAAAAAAAATAATGACCACTATCGTAAATCGCACCAAAAGAGCGTGACCGACACTTCGCATGCAATGGCATAAAACGTTGGAAAACTGTTGTACGTATTTAAGTATGTATAAAGTACTGTTGAATTTTCGAAGTGACAGGTAGCTGTGGGTCTCGAGCATTGAAAGCTTATCACTCTTGCAATCCTCAAACTAAAAAAGCGGCATTTACTTCTGGTCTCGTGTCGTAAATGCCCTAGTGACTGGAATCAACACTTCCAGGAAGAAAAGCTTGCACCGTCGCCGAGCCGACCCGCTGTTTCGGCTCCAGAAATTTGAGATCTCAGCCAAATAACTACCACTGAAATAGTTTACGTACCCGTGGGCGGTCCTCATTGGTCCACGTCCCAATTTTAAATACTCACCTATTATGATTAAGCTTCACTCACCCCTAGGATTAAGCAATCCAACCATAGTTTTTTTAGTTTTAATTTTATTAATCTTAATCAAGATTAAATAGGTGTTAAAAGGGACAAGAGGACATGGGAATAAGATATGAAACGGACCCATGGGTCTGCTCAGCTATGCTCTAAATAAATGAGATTTAGTTAACACAAACTGAATTATTAATATATATGCTCTAAATAAATGAGATTTAGTTAACACGAACTGAATTATTAATATATATATATATATATATATATATACATATAAAACAATATTTTCCAATATACTAAAAGAATATAAGATTTTTTATAGTCATTTATAAGAAATTTATGAAATTTTCTTTTTTCTTCTTCATCCTAATTTTTCTATTCTGTTATGGAATACATCAAATGTGTTTGACTCTCTTCATCACCTCTTATTTTACGCTTGGGACCTCTTTCTCTATCTTCTTTAAAGGTTTTGAAATTTATAAATTCTCTACTTTACATGTTTTGTTATTTGGTAATATGCATTTTCTTCTAAAAATTATATTGATCACTCTCTTGGGTGAAAATTTCTGTAAGACTTCAAATGTTGCAAAATGAATGGTTTTAAATCTCATAAAAAAATTATATGACTTAGAAATTGCATGATGGTAAGACTTAATTTTGTTACAAGTCTTGACAAAGTAACTCACGTCTCCTATTAACTACCATGACAAAGTGTAAAGTATCAAGTTATATAAGTCGCAACAAAAGAACAAACCCTAAGGGCTCAATTTTTTCTCATTGTGAAATACTAGATTTTGCTTCTTTCTCTCTTTCATACTATTTTCAAAGAAAAATAAAGAGGCTCGTTTTCGCATCAATCTGCAAACTCAACCCCAATTATTTCCCAACCACATGATTTTCTCTCAGTTTTTTGAAAAATAATTACTTTATCCTTAACATTTCTCTTATCTTTTCAAATGATCCGAAAAAGTTCATGTAAAATGCATTATCTCGTGTTCTAATACAATTTTTGAGTCTGGCACAAAAAGAATATGAAAAATGTGGTTGGAAAATAGAAAATAATTGGGGTAAGGTTAGTGACCGCATTTTCATGGAGTTTATCCTTTGTCATATTCTCAAGTTCTCTTAGTGACCACATTTTTCATCTTTTTTAGCTAGACCCAAATAATGCTCATACGTTATCTCTTAACATATTTTTCCATCCTCAATTTTGTTAGTTGTGGATGCACTCACTACCTTTTCTTTAGAAATAGGAATGAGAATTCAAGTAACAAATATGGACTTAAGACCAAATCTCTTGTCGGGTATTATCACAAACAAAACTGCGTCGAGCTTCTTTAAAAGAAAATACTTTGCTATATTAAGCCCCACCATTGCATTATTTTTGTTATTTTTATGAACAAAACTCAAGTCGATGTCAGGGTAATATACTCAAAGAATGAGCATAGCCAAGATGAGAATGTAAAATTTTGAGTAAACAATAAGAAATACAAGATTTTAAAAGATCAACACATTCCAGAAAAGATAAAAGTAAACAATAAGAAATATAAGATTTTAAAAGATGAACACATTCCAGAGAAGATTAGGAGTAAACAATAAGAAATATAAGATTTTAAAAGATGAACACATTCTAGAGAAGATATTTAATCTTGAATGTTTTAACTGAAAACATTATTATTGATAGACTTTTAATTTTTAAAAGTTTAGGGAGGCAACTGCGCTGCCCGTTCCGCTGGTATGCCCTATTAAAAATATTATAATTTTTTCAAAAGTTCAAGACCAGCTGCTACTTCTGCTCCACTCTCGCTCTGCACTATGTTGTCATCCCAAATAGTTGGATTAATAAGTGTTTAAATAGAAAGAAAACCCTAGGACTGGAAGAGTGTTCGACAATCGAAAAGGTATAGTTTCATATGTCTATTGTGAATTTGTGATTGGTTAGTAAATGTGTAACAACATACCGTTTTCTTTTCATTCAATAGTAAAATAAGTTCATTAATTAATTAAGTCTCCTAATTGGAGTTAACAAATGATAGACAACATAATCTAATTAAGACATTTTACCATAATTTAACATAAGTGAATATTATAGTTTCCCACTTATACCCAATTCTAAACCACTAGATGAAACCAACCAATTGTAGCATTGTAAATGGACGGCATCAGTTTTGTTCAACATGTTTTACTGCGACATATACATCTCATGAAATCTAAGTTGACTTTCCAATGAACGAACTTACTCTTCAAATGGAACAAATTAAAAAAAAAAAAAAAAAAGCTTTCTTATGAGCTCCACTAATTGTTGTGTAAAATCGTGCAAATAAAAGTGAAACGAATCCAAAACAATAAATCAAACAAACGAAATAGAGAAAACAAACCAACAGAGAGACACGATTTATGTGGTTCAGCAATATACCTACATCCACAGGCAGCAGTGATCGATCACTATATTCAACAGAAGATTTTACAATACTCTCACTCAGAAAAAATCATCTTCCCAAATCTCACAAAAAATGGCTCCCTTGCTCTATCGAAAATAAACCCTTGAAAATTCTTCATATCATTAGGGTTACAACATAAAGACAATATGGGTAAAATGCCCAAAACGGGTCGGGCTAATATTCGGGTCAAAATTTTGGCCGAGTGCTTCCCCCCCGGACCCTCATCTGAGTCGCCAAACGAGTCATCATGAATACGGGTTGAATTCATGACAACTTTCAACACTAATGAACCCCAAGGGTGTAGCCCAGTGGGGTCACTTGGACGAACTGCATGGGGTGGGGGAATTCCCTGTGTAACCCATGGGACTAGTCTGAGCTTTCAAGGCTCAGGATATCCACGGTTATCCAAAAAAAAAAAAAAATGAGCTCCACTAATTTGTTTCCCTGAGGGATGAATCCACACATAGAAAGTCGAGGCAGCAGTCCTTGTGTTTTTATACAGAGAGGTGTTAGACTCCAGTACTATCATCACTCAGGCTCAACTTCGCAGGTCCAACTCCGCTTTAAGCAAGCTGAGGGTTATAGGAACTAACACACCCCTACTCATGGGTTTGGGGGCAAAGTCCCCAACCCGAATTTTCATGGATTTTTTTTATATTGTGGGTATTTTGGGTAGTATACCCTACATAGAGAGTAGTATTAGGCACACCGCGATAATTGATGACTACACCCCATTATAAAAAAATATACTAATTGCACACCATTAAATTCGCAAAATTACTTGTACACACCAAAGACAAAATATATATATATATATATATATACATGTAAATTTTATAACTACACACCAATTAATAGACATTGCATATGAAAGAATCTACACTCTATATATTGTTTAAAAGTTCATTGTTTGGTGATTATTCTCTTGTTTACTTATACACATCGCACTCCATCTTATTTAGTATCTAAAACGTTTTCATCTCTTTCTTAGGCTACAAGAGATGTGTTAGGACTTTCATCATGCTGGCAGCGAAAAGGATATTTAAAAAACAATACAAGAAATGGTGGATTTTCTATATATATTAAAAAAAAAATTTTAAAAAAATTAGAGTGAGAAGATTTGAAAAATAGGCATTGAATATTATTATTGAGTAGAGTTGGATTGAAGGAAGGATTTTAGGGGGTGGGGTGGATGAGAGAATCACCACCGATTTTTTTTTTCTTCTCTCATGAGTGGCTTTCCTTTGGAGGTTAGAGAGAGATGTGCTGTTGAATAGAGATGAAATTAGGTTAGGTGCACCTATTAAAGAAGGTGAAAACTGAAAATATATATATAAAAAAATGCAGCTAACATCATCCTTTATATTGATGTATTCCAGCTGAGCTTGGCCAACGTTTGGGCTTGGCTTGAATATGCTCGAGCTCAACTTGAGCTTGGCTTGAGCTTGATTTCAAGCTTTAATGTTTAGGCTTGAGCATGCCTTGAACAATCTTGTTCGAACTCGAGGTCTATTCGAACTTGAATTTTATTCAAGCTGTCACAAGCTCGGTTTGCCTCAAGCTTTGATTCACAAAATTATTTAGTTTAATTTTACATAATTTTAATAAGCATATTTATTAATAAATTATAATATAATAAAACTACAAAAAAATTAACACATTCATATTCAACTATAATATTTAGGAGTAGTCCTTCGGTCACTGTCTGAACTTTTTTTGTTATTCATATCTCTCAAACTTATTTATTATAAATTAAAAACTATTACAATCTATAATAATTAAAAAAAAAAGTTTAAAATATTATTTTGTATTAATATAAATAATTTTATCAAAAAATATTATGTATATATATAGAGCGATATTTCGTGCCGAGTTGAGCTCAAGTCAAATTGAGGTGCCTAAACGAGCTTATTTTCGAGCCGAGCCAAATCAAATAAGGTCTAGATTGAGCTTGACTTATTTAAACATTCAAGCTCAAATAAAAGCTTGATTTGTTTGAGTCTAAAATGTCAGCTTGAGCTTGGGTCAAACGAGCCGAGTTGATTCAAGCCATCAAGTTAGCTTGGCTTGAGTGTTTCCCTACCCTTTTATATGTAATGTTATATTCGGCCTAGGTTTTAAGATAGATTATTAAGTTCATGGGAATAGAGAGGCCAGAGAATCCTTGTAACATTTGCTTGTGACTAATGAAAAAGGCGATCCTCTTCGTCGACGTAGCCCATTTGGGTATTTTTTGTTTGTATTTAATTTGAACAAACAATAATGTTATATATGCTTAATAGTCCTAGCTATCAGTTGGGCAATTAGGACTAATGACCATCTAGCCCAGTCTAGATTATTGAACACCCCAACTCTAGGTATCCTTGTTGTTCATCTTGGAGCTTAATGGCCTTTTTAAAATCATAATTTGACTTGATTTGACCACGAAAACCACGCATGCCACCAAACATTTGAAATTTGAATAATCCCACCCTTTGAATTTACTGATATATCTATCAAATGATTATTAATTCTATTGTTTATAAGCTTTATAGCATCTTTTGCAATCTCTTTTGCGAGTAGTGGCGCCATTTGAGGACAACCATTTGCCGACAACTCCTTTTGCATATTCTTCTTCTTGTTTTAATATATGGTTGAAAAGGCGAGCATGATAATAGTTAGCAGATTAGGACAGGTTCTGAACCTAAGTCATGAACTTGACGCTTAACGATTTTACCAACTTAACAAGCTGGCATCTTAAAGAAATTATAAAATTTGTGTCCGTTGGGATTCGAACCCATCAATAGAGATAGCTTCTTTATTATTTTGGTATCACAAATACGATTAAGCCATAACCCCGATCTATTAGTTGGTTAGAGAGCTTAACATTTGAGGTTGAGCCAAAAGGTAAACATATCATCTGTCACACTACAACTCATAAGAATACATCTCATGACTACTTACATGGACATACATTGCCACTGACACAAACAGATAGGTGTAGCTAAGTATACTTAATGTAACTGCTAAGGTACAATATTATAACACTTAATACATAGGCAATTAGACCTAAGTTAACAGCTAAGGTACTGTATTTAAACAATTTTATTTTTTTTGGGGTTTGAATGGTCCTGGCATTGCAACCATTAGTGCTAACTAGGGCACGAGGCTTGACCTTGGTTTCATTTTAATAAGATGTAACAAACTAAAACGCATGGTTAAGCAAGTCAATCCCAAGGGTAGTTGGCACGAGGCTTGACCCTGATCAAAAGTTAAATAAGGTTATTTAAAGAAATTTTCTTAAACCACCTTGATTTGGTCAAAAAGTCTTTTTGAAGGACCGGTCAACCTGCCCATCTAAGCTGTCAAGTGTGTCCGCCCGGGTATAGTAAGTTTTATGGGATTTTATCCAAGAGCAGAAACTCACAATCGGTAAAAATCTTTCTTAAGGTGTTATGATTGGGGAATATTAGCACCAATTATAGATTTTTTTTTATTTTTTTATTTTGAATTCCTTCTGTGGATGAGACACCCTTAAACAAGTTAGAAAAAAATATTTTTTAGAAAGAAAATTATGGCCTCAACAAATTTTAAAGGTAACAAGGAAAAATAACGACACAAAATTGTGAGAATTTGAAAAGTTGCGTCTAAGGCTATCATTTCTCTTTTTAATTAATAAATTTTGATCAATATTAATTAAACCAACTTAATAAAAGGATCTCAAGATCCGAGAGCTACTTCACTCCTAACTATAATTTTTAGGCCTATTGAGGAAATCACAAGACCTAAAAGCTCTCTTGTGGCCCCTTGGGCTACACAGACATGCTATTAGCCCATTTTAATTTAAAAATAATAATTTTAAAAACATTAACCTTAACCCAATGTGGGCGTGGCATAGAAGATATGTTTTCCATAATTAATGAAAATTTAAAAAATATGAACAAGAAGATAAGGTGTGTCCTCATTTGAGAATCTGTGCTCAAAATCAGAAACAAACCCCCCCGGACCAAAAATTGCAAGTACAGTATGCCTAAAAGCTTTTGGAAGTTTGAGTGGTCACCCTTCTTTTGACTTTTGACTCGTTGTCAAGTTGCACCGTCATAACCTCAATGGAATTAGAGTAAAATCTATAGATGGACTATAGAGATTCTAGGGTATTTTGCTTTAAGATATTTTGCATTATCCTTAGGTTGCCTTTGGTCAGTAAGGAAATAAATGTAAATTAAAAAGAAACAATAATAATAAATAACTATTATTGTTTTCCCTTTCCCTTTCTTGCTAACTTATGAGCGTTTGGAATGAATTTTTTTTGCCAAAAATCAATTTTGATAAAATTGATTGTGTAGAAATTAATGGTCAAATAATCATTTTTTAAAATAATAGTATTCGAAGAATATGTAAGTGAGTCTCTCAACTTCGTATTCTTCGAACATTATTATTTAAAAAAATGATTATTTGATCATGAATTTCTGCACAATCAATTTTATCAGAATTGATTTTTGATCAAAAAATTCTAATCCAAACGCCACCTTAGACATTTGGTTAGCAAGGAAAAAAAAGATTTTTTTTTCTTACTAATCAAAGGAATAAGCCGGGCAAAAAAAATTGAGAATTTACTATTTACAAGTGCTCGTCAAACAAATTACCTATCTATACCCATGTTAGAGGCAAATTAGGAACAATCTACTCAAACTATACAACCCTCTTAAAAAAGAAAAGGAGGTGGTGCTTTATTAAAAGAGAAATGCTACTGGGACCTCTTTAGGGCCGAGACCACTGAAATCGTGAGAGCATGCGGTTTCAGGTGGGGCCTACCACGTGAAATGAGCCCCACCTGAATCCCGTGCTCTTAGAGCTCGGTCAGTGGTCTCGGCACTAAAGGAGTCTATAGCAAAGTCCTTATTGAAACTGTCCTTTGGAGAGCAAATCTTATAGGGAGACTTTTTGGGAACGTGCTTACATCAACTAATAAGAAAGAGATATGTCATTAAATATCAACTGTCACCTACTTTTCCAAGAAACCTAGTTAATTTAGAATATTTAAACACTTAGTGGTTAATCTTTAACCTAATTAAGAATTTAAAAATAATTAAGGAAAAGTGTTGCTTTTAATTATTTATTATGTGAGCCCACTCACAAAAAAAAAATCATTTCAACTATTTGCTCTCTTCCTTTATATGCGTGTAAAGTAGCCTTAAAATAGGTTACATATTGCATTGTAGGAAACCCCAGAGAGGATTTGTGCAATACGCGCAGTAAGTGAGCTTGCCGTTACCATTCCTATTTTTTTGCAAAAAGTGGCAAAGACCAGATTCCAAAAATGGAGCCGAGCCGAAATGAGAAGAGCCGCCGAGCCGAGCCGAGTGTAGCTGTCTGTGGTCTCCTAAGCCCATAGTTTGCGCACCTGTGGAAAATGGTCCCATCGACCTTTCGCGGCCCAAGGAGTCACTGTCCAAACATCGACGCACGTGGCTAACGTGTCGGCAAAAGCGTCCTTGTGAGTGTGGGACCACAGGAGGTGTCCCTAAGGCGACACGTATCTAGGATCTACTTTGACAGCTCACGACCAATGATTTGGGGACCAGGTTAGCAACTCCATCCACACGTTTCTCCGCGTGCCAGATCAGACCCAATAAGAAAGAACCCAGATCACGTGAGACTACGGCGTCAGTCGTCGCGTCATATCGATGGGTCCCACAGTTCCTCTGCAGCAGTTATTACAAAAGCTTTACCTATTAGGTCGGTCCACACCATTGTTCGTTTAGGACACTCGGTCAACTGAGATCGTCGCTCATAAGAAAGAGTCCCTCTTTTCTGACACGGGATCCTCTCCACTGGATACACTGTTGGAGGATCCCACCGACAACTATTAATCTATTTTCCGATAGGTAACTTTTCCTGGAAATAAGATTTACTGTCACTACTGTTATATAAATCTCGTTCTCGAGTTTTTATCCATCACAATTTTTCTTAAGAAAATTTTAAATAGAAAGTTTATTTCGAGGTATTTCACAACTAAATCTTAATAATAATTAAAATTATTGAAAATAGTAACAAATATCACCAATTTGTAAATTTAGCAAACCAACTATATTGAGTATTTCTTACAATAATATCGGCCAAGGGCAGATCCCACATGGGGCCAGGGGGCTGAAGCTCTTCCTAAAGTTTTGGGACTTTTTTTTTCTTATAGTTTACTAATAGTGGTGTAGCCTAGGAGAGGAGCGAAGCTATGGCACGGGGATCTAGACCCTCCTAAACTTCTGAGAAAAAACATATTCCTTACAAATGAACACAAACAACGTGAGGGCTTATGAACTTGGCCCTCAAAAAAAAATTTGGGGACAACCCTATTGTTAGCCCTCACTGTAAAAGAATCTTGCCTTGATATTGGCTAAATCTCATGCTATCTGCATGATAAAAGAAGAAAAATCGTATTTCTCACGAGATTTTTAAAATACCATGATAAAAACACAAAGTTTTAAATTTTAAATATTTTTTTTTTGGTATTTCTAACAATAAATCAGAATCAGGTATTTCTCAAGAGATTTGTAACACTGCTTAAGAGTATGTGCCACCTCCTAAGTGTTGGTGACGTTCTCCACATTAGCAACAACTCGAGAGGATCCCAAGTCCACATTGAGGAGGCTAGAGATAGATTTCCTTGAGTTTGGCTAGGGCAGTGAACGAATCATATTCAGATTTGATCGGGCTATATCTAAATTATGTGGAATAAAAATTTGACACTTCCAAATTCGAATCATATTCAGATTTGATCGGGCTATATCTAAATTATGTGGAATAAAAATTTGACACTTCCAAATTCGATTCAAGATCCATTAGTTCTAAATTGCACAATTTAAATTTGAATATGATTATTTAATCAAGACTCAAATTCAATCTGAATCCAATCTAATTAATGTTAATATCTTTAAAAATTCAAATTTTAATTTTTTTTTTTTTTTAAAGATAGTACAATTATATATTTACTAAGTTATTATTATTGTTATGTAATTGGATCAGATCGTCTCTTAATTCGATCTAACAGTTATATAATATAATCAAGATCCAGTCTAATCGAATCCAATTAATCTTGATCTAATCCATCGATAGCCCTAACTGCAGGGATTGATAGCCAATACAAATTCTAACCAAAGTAACCGGGTTGCGGGACAATCGAGTGACATGTTCGAAAATTAAATAATATATAACTTAAAAAAATAGACTCATGGAGTCATATAACCATATCTTATATTATAGAATTATATATATATAGATCATCATGTATGATAATATATATCATTAATTTACTTTAGAACTTTTGAATTTAATTAGTCTACCCAAAATTCGTAAATTTTAATAATTATAATAAAACGTGTAATTAAGTAGATTTATCCAAACAACCACGTAAAATTTTTACATACATAATTTAATAATATGAATTAACCTAATAATCTTAAATATGATTCAGAGTTATTTTTTTTAATTATAATTCATAGACTCTGAAAGGATATTGAAATTAGTAATGGGCCCTACTAATAGCCAAAATATTAAGATTTAATTCAAAATAATGCGTATAAATTACAATAATATTTAATCATATAACATAAGGACAATAATATCAAATAAAAAGCCATACAAAAACTTCTTATAAAACACATTAAAAACTCTTTATACTCTTTTAATAGTAAAATGATTTCAATTTAGATACTTAGAAAAATATAAGAAACTAAAGTAAATTTTTAATTAATTAGCAAAATGAAACAAACCCAATACTTTATTTTTAGAGATTAAAAAAAAACCATTGTGATTAGTGGGTCATTTTACAAACAGTTCTAATTCAAAGTCAAAGGGAGGCATGTCTAGCTGGGCAATTGTCATAAATTCCTTTTTCTTAACCTCCCTACTCTGACGACTATCGGACCGGGGCAACGGTCGATTCTAACTTTCTAAGGAGATTGACAAGAGTAAAGGAATGCATGGAAGGAGAAGGCCTTAAGAGAGTAGAGAAATGTAAGAAATTAGATAATTGAAAATTATAAGGAGATTTTTGAAAATTGATCACTTTTTTTAGCCAAGTATGGTAAAGCCACAACCCCAAACTCACGGTAGTTAATAGTGGCTAGCGGGTTAGAGAGCGGAGCGCGTGATTAAAAAATGGGCTATAAACATAGTTGGTTTATCAACCGCCACACTGTCACTCGAGGGAATGGAACTAGGGCAGCCAATGAGCCGGCTAGATTCGTCTCGAAATCAGCCAAGCTTGAGTTGAGTATTTGAACTCGTTGAGCCGAGCCAAGCTATATAATTGAACTTGCTTGTTAATCAGGCCAACAAGCAACAAGCAGGTCTGCTAAGTTCGATAAATTTAACTGTACAACTTATAATACCCTAATAATATTAGTTTGGGTAAATTACACTGACCTCCTTTAAGATTTGGCAAAATTTCATAAACCTCCCATCTTGTTTCTAAAATTACACTAGCCTCCCTTGTCAGTGTTTAAAACTAACACTGTTAACTTGGGAATCCACTTTTACTATTTTACATCCATTTCACTAGACTTGTAAAATGTTTGGTACTAGTAAGTTTCCTTTGTTAGCCTCAAGGTTACAACTCTATGTACCTTTACTAGTTTCAATGATGACATAATAATGGAATGACTTTAGTTGCACTAATATTTTCATTGAGTATGTGAAATTTCAAAGAAGAAGTCTATTTAGATCAAAGATTCAAAATATGAAGAATCAAATAGGTAATTCATTTCAAAGTCATTAAGGTGAAAGTTCAAGTGCTAGAAGCTCCAAAAGCTCAAGACAAATTCTTGAAGATCCATCAAGAGTAGAGCTTCTCAAATCAAGAATGAAGATTGGTGTCTAAAGTTAAAAGTGTCTAGGACCTTGTAAAAAATCCTCAAGACATTAGAAAAGAATTGCTCAAAAACTACCTAGATTGACCCTAGGAGAGTTTATATAACATGAACATCTTTCTAAGGCCCTAAAATGATTAAAATAATATTAAATTCATTGTCTAAGGGTCCTAGCATGTTTCCCATCTTTTTGGTCTCATAAAGATGAGTTTACTGAAATTTTTTTCAGTAGACTTGTCGACGAGTACAAGGGACTCGTTGACAAGTGGGTGACAAAAATTAAAGCAATTGCTTTTGTCTCTACTCGGCGACGAATCAAGCCTGATTCTTTCCCACTCGTCGACGAGTGCCTGAGGGAAAATCCTATAAAGGCTAGTTCGCATTCAATGCTTCTCCCAACGGCCATATTGATTGTATAACTATAAATAGAGCTGATTTATGATAAAAATAAATAATTCTGAGGATTTCAATCACTGTTTTATTGATTATTCTTTACTCACCAACCTTTAGCAATCAATACTTTGTTTTTGCATTAAACATCCTGAAACCTAACCCCTCACTCATTGAGCATTCAATTTCAATCTATCTTGAGAGATTGTAAGCATTGTATTCAATTCTTATCTAGCTCAATTTAGGAGCTTTCATTTCGGATTGTAAATCCAAAATCTCTGCTTTCATTGAAAGTCAAGAATCAGGGATTCTTGCACCCTGTCAAGAAGTGAGTCTTCTTGTATCTAAGAGAGAGTCTCTCCTGAAGAGATTACTCCTTAGCCTGCAAAAGGATTGTAAGAGGTTCTTCTTGACCCTGGAAAAAGATTGTAAGGTTTGCTCTCTGCCGGAAAAGAAGAGTACAATTAGTGAATCGTGTGAAAATCCTTGAAGCGGGAAAGTTGAAAGGTGGAGACGTAGGCAAGTTGCTGAACCCCGATAACATATCTGGTGTCTGGTATCTCTATCATTCTCTTTCCTTTATCATCTCTGATTTTAGTTGGTAGCTATTGTGATAAGTTTTAAATTCCGCTAATATCACTTAGAGAAAAAAATTAAAATTTGTCATAAACCTTATTCACCCCTCCTCTAGGGTCCATTATCTGAGCATTAATTGGTATCAGAGCTTTTTGCTCTATTTTAAGATCTAACCATCTTGAGCTAAAGATCCCCTATGACAAACATTTTTGCTACTACCTTAGGAGATGGCCAATCGACCACCCGACCTCCATTGTTCAATGGAGAAAACTATAATTATTGGAAAACTAGAATGATAGTCTATTTACAAGCTCTTGACTATGACTGTTGGCAAGTCATTGTCAAAGGACCTTATCTACCTCATATAGTAGTTGATGGTATTAGAATCCCTAAAACTGAAGATGAATGGAATGAAGCAGACATTAAACTCATTCAAACAAATGTTAAGGCTATTAGCAATTTGTACTGTGTCTTAAGTCCACAAGAGTTCAATAGAATCTCTGGATGTGACTCAACCAAGGAAACATGGGACAAACTACAAGTTACATATGAAGATACAAATCAAGTTAAAGAAGAAAAAATAAGCATGTTAGTTCATAAGTATGAACTCTTTAAAACGGAAAAAAAAGAATCCAATGGAGAAATGTTTACTCGATTTACAAATATCTTGAATGAACTGAAATCTCTGGGTAAGGTATACCCTAATGCAGAAAATGTTAGAAAAGTCTTTCGCTCACTTCCAAAAAGTTGGGGTCTCAAAGTCACCGTCATTCAAGAAGCAAAGAATTTGACCAAGCTTCAAATGGATGAGCTTCTTGGATCTCTCATGACTCACAAGATCATAATGAAAGATCAAGAAGATGAACCAAAGCAAAAAGGGGACTTGCATTGAAGACCACTCAAGAAAGTGAGAAAGAAGAAAGTAATGAAGATGATGATATCGCTTTAATGGTAAAAAAGTTCAAGAAATTCTTTAAGCACAAGAAGAATTTCAAGAAACGGCCTTACAAGAGAGAATTCTCCAATGAGGTAGCCAAAAGAGAATCAAGCAAAAAGGAGCAAATCATTTGCTATGAGTGTAAAAAGCCGGGACACATCAAGACAGAGTATCCTCAATTGAAGAAATGCCAAAGGTTCAAGAAGGCGGCGATGAAAGCTACTTGGGACGATTCCGAAGGAAGTGGGTCGGATGACAACTCAAGTGAAGAAGAAGTTGTAAACCTTTGCCTCATGACTCTTAATGATGAGGAGGTAAATTCTTCGCCTAGTGAATCTCTTACTTATGAAGAAATTAGAGAGGCTTTTGATGAACTTTATTTTAAATTTCTTAAATTAGGATCAAAGAACAAACAACTTAAAAAGGACAATATTTCTTTTTTAAACTCAAATGATCTTTTACTAAAAGAGAAAAATGATTTACACAATGAGAAAGTTATACTTGAAAAGGAAAACAATTATTTGAATGAAAAACTAAAAGAATTTCAAAATCCACCCCAATGACTAATTGGTGAGTGTGAAGAGCTAAAAGTCAAAGTCATTGATTTGACTAAAATTGCTCACACCTTATCTACGGGAGAAAAGAATCTTGAAAGACTTTTGGGCCAACAAAGTTGTGTCTTTGGTAAAGCCGGTCTTGGATATATAACCCCTTTTCTAAACAAAAGGAGTACCAAAATTTCTTTTCAAAATCTAAAAATGTTTTGAATGCTCCTTCTAATGTTTTTTTCACTTTTAATTGAAAGAAAGTAGTTAAAAAGATTTGGGTTCCAAAAGGATCATACACTCCCAAGACCATTCACAAATGACCACACATGGTTTGGGTACCAAAAGGAACTCACCCTCTCAAAAACATTCAAAAATCAGTTAGGGTTCCATCCAAAACTGTGTGGGTTTCGGGAGGATTATATGTTGGAGTTACTTAAATTTTATTTTTTAGGTTTGTTTGAAATCTAACTCCTCCAAGACAAGATGGTTCTTGGATAGTGGATGTTCAAGACACATGTCGGAAAACAAAGAACTATTCATCTTAATCTCTCCAAAGGATGAAGGACATGTGACATTCGGGGACAACGCAAGAGGGAAAATCATTGACATAGATAATATTGGTAAGAACTCTACTACTTTAATTAAAAATGTTCTACTTGTTAAGGTCTTAAACATAACTTAATTAGATTAGTCAATTGTGCAATAAAGGTTTAAATGTTTGCTTTAAATCAAACGTTTGCATTATTAAGGATAAAGATAACATTATTACCTTATTCATAGCTCATAGACATGAAAATATGTACACAATTGATTTTAATAAACTTATTTCTCAAAACCTTATGTGTTTTTCAGCCATTAATGAAACTAGTTGGTTATGGCATAGAAGACTAGGTCATGCAAATATGAATTTACTTTCAAAATTATCAAAAAAAGATCTAGTTAAAGGCTTACCAAAAACCAAGTTTTTAAAAGAAAAAGTTAGTGATGCTTGTCAACTAGGTAAATAAATCAAATCTTCTTTTAAAAAGAAACTAGTAATATCTACCTCTAGACCTCTAGAATTACTACATTTGGATTTGTTTGGACCTAATGATGTTGCTAGTCTAGCTGGTAAACTTTATGTCTTTGTTATTGTTGATGACTACTCTAGATTCACTTGGGTATTACTCCTAGCTCATAAAAATGAAGTACATGTCTGATTTGAAAAATTTTGTAAAATAATGCAACATGAAAAATGATACTTCATTAATGCTATAAGAAGTGATAGATGTGGAGAATTCAAGAACAAGAATCTTGAATCATTTTGTGAAGAAAATGGTTTTAACCATAATTTCTCCGTTCTTAGAACTTCTCAACAAAATGGAGAAGTTGAAAGAAAGAATAGATCATTACAAGAAATGGGTAGGACTATGTTAAATGAACATAATTTACCTAACTATTTTTGGGCTGAAGCCATTAACACTACTTGTTATGTGATTAATAGAATGGTTATTAAAAACAAGTTAAGCAAAACTCCCTATGAACTTTGGCATGGTAGATCACCCAATATCAGTTACTTCAAAGTTTTTGGTTGCAAATGTTTTATTCTAAATAGTAAACCAAACTTGAAGAAATTTGAACCAAAATCAAGTGAATGAATTTTTCTTGGTTACTCTACTATTAACAAAGCCTATAGGATGTTCAATAAAACTTCTTTAATTGTTGAAGAATCTATGCATGTTATTTTTGATGAGTCAAATCCTTTTAAAACTAAAAATCTTGAAGATGATGATCAAACTGATTAAACTAAATAATCTATCTAAGGATAAAGCAAACTTGGAAATCAACAAAGAAGAAAATGCAAATCAAGATAATCCAATTAATTTAGAAAATGAAAACTTAGAAGAAAATAAAATTCATCTACCCAAGGCATGGAGATTAATTAAAGATCATCCTAGAGAACAAATTCTTGGTAATATGGATCAAGGTATAAGAACTAGAAGAAATATATGTAATAATTTTGCATTCATCTCTCAAATTGAACTTAAGAATGTTCTTGAAGCAATAAATGATGAATCTTGAGGAATAGCCATGCAAGAAGAATTAAACCAATTTGAAAGAAATCAAGTATGAAACTTAGTGCCTAGACCTAAAAGTAAATCTATAATAGGTACTAAATGGGTCTTTAGAAATAAAAATGATGAAGGAAATATTGTTAAAAATAAAGCTAGATTAATAGCTCAAGGTTACAATCAAGAAGAATGAATTTATTATGATGGAACATTTGCCCTTGTTGCTAGAGTTGAGGTTATTAGGATGTTGCTTGCATATGCTTGTTATAAGGATTTTAAACTTTATCAAATGGATGTTAAAAGTGCTTTCTTAAATGGATTTATTTCTGAAGAAGTTTATGTAGAACAACTTCCTTGTTTTGAAGATCACAAAATGCCTAATCATGTTTTCAAACTCACAAAAGCTCTCTATGGCTTAAAGCAAGCTCCTATAGCTTGGTATGATAGACTTAGTGATTTCCTACTTGAAAAGGAGTTCATTAGAGGTAAAATTGACACTACCTTGTTTATAAAATCTAAAAATGATGATATGCTTTTAGTTTAAATCTATGTTGATGATATCATTTTTGGATCTACTAATGAATTCCTTTATCAAGAATTTGCTAAGACAATGCAAGATGAATTCAAAATAAACATGATGGAAGAACTAACCTTCTTCCTTGGTCTTCAAATCAAACAATCTACAGAAGAGATTTTCATAAGTCAAGCCAAGTACACTAGAGAGCTGCTCAAGAAGTTTGGTATGGACAACTCAAAGAATGTTGATATTCCTATGAGTCCAACCACAAAGCTGGATAAAGATGAAAAATGCTTAAGTGTAGAAGAAACAAAATATCGAGGTATGATTAGTAGTCTGTTGTATTTAACTGCTAGTAGGCCTGATATTATGTTTAGTGTGTGCATGTGTGCTAGATTTCAAGCTAATCCTAAAGAATCACACATGACTGCTATCAAAAGAATCTTCAAATACTTAATTGAAACAATTGATGTAGGTCTTTGGTATCCTAAGAATACAACATTAGAACTAGTGAGTTATTCTGATGCAGACTTTGCTGGGTGTAAAGTTAATCGGAAAAGCACTAATGGCTCATGTCACTTCTTAGGACACTCCTTAGTTTCATGATCATGTAAGAAACAAAACTCTGTAACTCTATCAACAGCTGAAGCTGAATATGTAACAGCTGAGAGTTATTATGCTCAAACATTATATATGAAACAACAATTAGAAGACTTCAAATTATTTTATGATAAGATATCAATCAAATGTGACAACACAAGTACAATTTGGATGACAAAAAATCCAATCCAACATTCAAGAACAAAACATATTGAAATAAGATATCATTTCATAAGAGATCATGTTCTAAATGGAGATGTAATGTTGAAATTTGTTGAAACTAACAACCAACTTGCAAGCATATTCACCAAACCTCTCCCTTATGAAAGATTCAATAAGTTAAGAAGAGAATTAGGCATGACAAATCTTGATGACATTAATTGAAAAATATGCCTAAAAGAAAACTAAAGTAAAATCTTCATGTGAAAATTGATTGATCTTGCTTGTGTCATATCATAACTTGATATATAGTTTCTCATGATTTTAAATGGTCTAAAATCATTTATAAAAGGTTTTTAATGCTTAAAAAATTCATCCAATCACCCAAAAATTGATTTTATCAATTTTTGTTTGAACTCGTCGACGAGTCCTCTCCACTCGGCGACGAGTGGGATACAGGATATTTTATCCTCTGTTTCGGGTTTCACTCGATGATGAGTTAGTGCCACTCGGCGACGAGTATATGGTTTTTCTTCAAGTTTTGCAGCCACTCGACGACGAGTCTAACCTACTCGTCGATGAGTTCCCTCGAGATTATATATATTAACCTAATTTTTCTTCCTATTCACTGTTCCATTGTTCAAAAATCCCTTTCCCTCGCAAATCTTCTACCCTTTAATCTTCTCCTTAACCTTCCAATCTCCTTCATATCTCATAGCTCCTAGTATGAAGAACCCCTCTTTGCCAAAGAAGAAGGCCACAACAGCGGAGAAAGGAAAGAAGCAAGTTGGGGAATCATCTCAAAGACAAGCCCTTTCCTATAAAGAACCTCTCGAACTATTCAAGACTCCAGCAGCACAAGAGAACTATTCAAGGTACTTCATCAAGCGGGAACCGGTTTATGGTAAAGTTCCCGATTTCGAATTTCTTAAGGGTATAAGGCTTGATTTCTTAGTTTCAAAATTTCACACTCTTAGATGGCATAGGTTCCTTGAACTCCGTGAACCTATGTATCCAGACTTATGCAAACAATTTTATTCCAATCTTACGTTTGACAAAACCTCCCAAAAATTTCATTCTTATGCCCATGGAAAACCTATATCTTTTAATGTGGTTGAACTTCGCTCTATCTTGAAATTGCCTACCGGCATATTTGAAGAATACACCACAAATCAGTGGGTCTCCCATGAAGGATTCAATGTCATTGAGGCATTGAAAGTGATGTGTGTCAATAAAGACATCACTGACCCTATTCCTCCGAAACTCAAGGATCTTACCCTTGATGCTCGTCTTGCACACCACATTATCATTTATAATATTATTCCCCATGGTGGTGGCAGGGATTTCATTACCTTTTTCGATGTATTTTTAATTTGGTGCATCTTGACCACCCAGGACATAGACCTATCCTTCATTATTGTTAATGTGATGAAAGACACGGCCAAAAGAACCACAGGCAGACTTCCCTATGGTCTTGCTCTCACTAGACTTTTCAAACATTTCGAAATTCCTCTTGGCTCCTATCAGGACAAGAAGTCCATCACTGATTCTGATGTTTACTCCAAAGCTACTATTATGAGAATGGGTTACTCCTATATAGAGTCCAGTAATGTTTGGGTCCCCGAATCCCAAACTATTCCTACCCCCATTCCAGCTGATTTGCCTGACATTTCTATCCCTCAATCTGTACCCTCACCATCTCACTCCACTCCTACTGCTCCCCATTCTCCTATCCTTCCTTCATCTCCTGTTGAGCCAGTAGTGCAATCAGAGGCAGCTGAGACAGTGCCTGAGACAGAGATTGCGGATCAGCCAGTTCATGATACAGAGGATGAGATAGTTGCTGAGGCAGAGGCTGAGCCTGACTGGGGAGATCCGGATTGATATTGATGTCCCTGAGCCCTCACATAGACAAAGTTCAGACTATTTTGAGGCTCCAGGACAACAGTTTGCTTCCCCTTCTAGGGCTGCACCTTCTAGTGAGCAGATAACTCTACTGATTGCCCAGGTTGCCTCCAGCATGGAGCATTTTCAGATGCAGATCAGTCAGAGGCTACTTCAGTTCTAGGACTTTCACAGAGAGTTTTTGGAGAGTCTTCAAGCTTCTCAGACAGCTTAGCTCGAGAGATTCCAGTCAGATACTAGAGAAAGGCTTTCATCTCTAGAGTCAAAGATGGAACTTAGTCAGTCTGAAGTAAAGGAGAGTAAGCCTAGACTGGCCGAGATTGAAATGACTGGAAGTGTCCTCAAGGATAGAGTGGACTCCATCATCACCATGATGCAGAGAAAATCCGAAGAGGCCTCCATTGAGAGTGAAAGGCTTCTGGGAGATGTGACAAGCATAGGAAATGCTGTCAATGTCCAAGCTCGGTACATCCATCAAATGGCAAGCCTCTTGAAAGATCAAGCTCCAGTAGTCAGAGTGATGGCAGCCAAGGTGGATCAGATTGCCTTAGACTCTGCCTCCACCTCTCACAAGCTAGGATTTGTTCCTATTCCCACAGAGGTCTATTTCCCTCCTCAGCCACCTCAAGCTTCCTCTTCAGTCCCTCCTTCAGAGAAACCACCTCCACAATTTGTCGTGACATCTTCCGATACTTCTGACTCTTCTGAAGACCTGTCCAAGACCAAGCCAAAACAGCCTACATCAAAGCCGGATAGGCCTACCAAGAGACAGAAGTTGTGATGCAGACTTGTCGTGTTTTAGTTTTCTCTTTTTATATATGTAATGACTGACTTTGTATGACCTTTTGCTGATCATCTATAATATCCCATTCACTTCTGTTTCTATCTCTTTATTCTTTTTTATGTTGCCAAGGGGGAGCAAATGTGAATGTGTATGCAAAATTCTTTGTGAAAATTATCTTATTATCTTGGTTCAACACTCTAAACATGTGTTATTTAACAAACTTAAATTGAAACTTTGATCATGAAACTTCTCTTGATTCCAAAATTCAAAATCAAAATTTTCTTACTGATATGACATATTGAGGGGAGTTACTCTCATTGTTTATATGACCACTTATAGTGAGGGGGAGCTCATCCCAAAGTCATTCACATTATTATGTCATCATTAAAAAGGGGGAGATTGTTAGCCTCAAGGTTACAACTCTATGTACCCTTACTAGTTTCAATGATGACACAATAATGGAATAACTTTAGTTGCACTAATATTTTTATTGAGTATGTGAAATTTTAGAGAAGTCTATCTAGATCAAAGATTCAAGATATAAAGAATTGAAGAGCGTAATTCATTTCAAAGTCATCAAAGTCAAAGTTCAAGTGTTAGAAACCCCAAAAACTCAAGACAAATTCTTGAAGATCCATCAAAAGTAGAGCTTCTCAAATCAAGAATGAAGATTGGTGTCTAAAGTTAAAAGTGTCTAGGACCTTGTAAAAAATCCTTAAGACATTGGAAAAGAATTGCTCAAAGGCTACCTAGATTGACCCTAAGAGACTTAATATAACATGAACATCTTTCTAAGGCCCTAAAATGATTAAAATAATATTAAATCTATTGCCTAAGGGTCCTAACATGTTTCCCATCTTTTTGGTCTCATAAAGATGAGTTTACTGAAAAATTTTCAATAGACTCGTCAACGAGTACAAGGGACTCGTCGACAAGTGGGTGACAGAAATTAAAGCAATTGCTTCTAACTCGACTTGGCGACGAATCAAGCCTGATTCTTTCCCACTCGTCGACGAGTGCTTGTGAGAAAATCCTATTACGGTTATTTTTAAACGGCTAGTTCGCATTCAATGCTTCTCCCAACGGCCATATTGATTGCCTAACTATAAATAGAGCTGATTTATGATAAAAATAAATAATTCTGAAAATTCCAATCACTGTTTTATTGATCATTCTTTACTCACCAACCTCTAGCAATCAATACTTTGTTTTTGCATTGAACATCCTGAAACCTAATCCCTCACTCATTGAGCATTCAATTCCAATCTATCTTGAGAGATTGTAAGCATTATATTCAATTCTTATCTAGCTCAATTTAGGAGCTTTCATTTCGGATTGTAAATCCAAAATCTCTGCTTTCATTGAAAGTCAAGAATCAGGGATTCTTGCACCCTGTCAAGAAGTGAGTCTTCTTGTATCTAAGAGAGAGTCTCTCTTGAAGAGGTTACTCCTTAACCTGCAAAAGGATTGTAAGAGGTTTTTCCTGACCCTGAAAAAGGATTGTAAGGCTTGCTCTCTACCGGAAAAAAAGAGTACGATTAGTGAATCGAATGAAAATCCTTGAAGCAGCAAAGCTGAAAAACGGGGATATAGGCAAATTGCTTAACCCCGATAACATATCTAGTGTCTAGTATCTCTATCCTTCTGTTTCCTTTTATCATCTCTGATTTTAGTTGGTAGCTATTATGATAAGTTTTAAATTCTGCTAATATCACTTAGAGAAAAAATTAAAATTTGTCATAAACCCTATTCACCCCTTCTCCTCCTCCTCCTCCTCTAGGGTCCATTATCTGGGCATCATCCTTCCTATCTCTCGAATGTGATGCTTGAAAATTTGTGTATTTATGAATAGTTGAAAAAAAAAACTTCTATAGTTGGCTCAGCAAATGGGGTACTTCACCTCTACAAGGATCTGTGTCCATCACAACGAGCATGCATGTTGCTGCATTATTGGGTTTGCATTCCTCTTTGAACTCTAGACATGCAAGTGAAAAAAAAATATATCATGCATGAGTAATCTATACTTTTGGGGGAAAGGATTGCATTGACAAATCATAATTCAGATAAACTAATAAAAAATTCAAGATTTTCAACTCCTTTCACAAAAGGCATAAGATAATCATTACAACAACTGCTGCTGTATCCCCTCCAAACCTTCACTCTTCAGCTAGCCATAACAATAAATAGAAGGGGTCCTGACTCAACTTACTAGTGGCATTCGACTGTCCATATATCTCTTACATATAATGAACTTTCTCTTTATTACACGGCAGGAGGTGAAGACATAACTTGTACATACATGCCTCTACACTTGTTTGTAGAAGAGAACATATGCCTGATTATGCAACACCTTGCTCGTGCCAATTGCAGTGACAGATGCGTCATCATACCTCAGCCACTGCCCATCAGGGTTGCGGGTATCGGCAGTGTAATGCCCTTTAGAGGGCTCCCTCCCATGGTGAGTAATTGTTGCTACAAGTTCATATCTCCGACCCTGTACAAGTAAAGCAATAAAAAGAAGAAATTAAAGAAGTGTGGGAATTTGCAGTCATCCTTGCATCTGCCATCCAGGCCACAGTCCAAAATATTGAAACCCAATGGATCCGAACGGTATCATAAGGTAACATCATTTTGACAGTTAATAACAATATGTCAATTTTGATTTGACAACCCATCGGCTGCTTTTTATTTTTTGGCTATGATTATATGATGGGTTCACTTCTTGGTCTGTTGCCAATCCAAGAGGTTGCACATTAATTGAATACTTTGGATCAATAGTACAGTCTCACCGATTGGTTCCTAAAAACAAAAACAGACAGTAATAACATAATCAAAGGTATGCAGAAGGAAATGTTTGTGTTGAAGGGCAGAACTTACATAAAATGATTTAATGGAACTAGCCTCTACTGGAGGAGTTCGGTCTCACTAGCAAACTAAAGAATCATCAAAGATAAAACAATAGGATGGAAGTATAGGATAGAGTGGAACATCACCTCAGAAGATGGAGAAGCAAGCAATTCTCGGCCCAGAACCAGTTCAAGAGGAAAGCGCACGGGCTTATGCAGTTTGGTACTTCCGTGGATTCCATAGCCAAAACGCATTAGGTGCAATATCATTATCTTGGAAAGCGCTTGTATCTTTATAGACTTGCTAGCACTCACAACCCCAGCCTGAAAGTTATATAGGACACCATCACACATGAAGCAGTGGCGTGGTTTAATTGCAAGTGACATAAAGGGAACTGGATTCTAAGCTTCATTTCTGCTACCATGTAAAGTTAGGAAAAGAAAGAGGAAGAGGAAAGGCTGAATTCTTTATTGCATGATAAAATCTATACACTAAAAAGGGAAAGATAAAAACTACCCTTGCAAAGAAAAAGCTAATAACATAATGTGCAGGCTGTTCCATGGTAAGATAAAAATTTAGGACAAAGCAAAAAGAAAACCCCAGCTACCATTCAAAACTGAAATCTCCTTGTTTACAGTTGGTTTTACTTTTGCAACTCATTCTGTAACAGGTAGTATATACGTATACTGCAAAGGAAGCTAAATAATACTTCCAATGTATAAGTGAGTCTAGATAAACCTAGTTCTACTATAAGTGGATCTCCAAATGGACTTGGAATTGTTAATCTTCTATAAACTAGAATTCGTTGACAATCGTCTTCCAACTCGCAGTTAAGATTACAATTGTGTAATCAAATGAACCCCTGCCAGAGCTTCTTTAGCTTAAAAGATTTTGTCAGGTTCAGAAGAAAACTGTATGTTAAGTGAGAGATTATGTACAATGCCCTAAACATGAGGCCCATAATGCCATAATACTTAAAAGAAACCAAGAATTGAATCCTTTTAAGGACTCCTGGCTAATAAAAGCCCTTAATGCCAACGTGTTCTAAAATCTGAATTGTCCGCCAGAATGTTTCCTGACTTCCCTCTCCAGTCATAGCAGATAAAAACAATGCTTGATACAGTTTATAGCATCACTTGAGAATTTACACTTACTATTAAATTACAAAAACAGAGAATTAAAAACAAAAGAAAAAAACAAACAAAAACCTTTCCAGATGCTGATGTTCGATACCCCTCAAGTGTCTCTGGTGCAGAAAACAGATGAAGTGCATCCTCAATTGTTTGGATAGCTTCAGGAAAAATATCAAGCTGAAGTAAGAGAAATGGCTGAACAGTAGCAGAGTCTTTGGTACCTGCTCCATACAAAATTGAAAGGCAAAAGGGACTTAATACATAATTGCAGCAGCAAAACATTATTCTGGCCAAATCAACACTGAGGATATATGATATTTAAGCACATTCAACTCGTTCACACAGAGCAATCAGTAAATACTTGACGCGGAGCATATAGAATTTGATAAATGTACCACTTGTAGGGTTTAGAACTTTAGATAGGTGAAAACAGTTGTTAAGACAGATGACTAGGAGATGCCCTAAATCGACCAGATCCAATATCTTGGCTCAATTATTCATAACGATAGAGAGATTGAAGAAGATGTTGTCATAATATTAGAGCTGGATGACTGATGTTGCTACCTGAGTGCTATGTGACTCGAGCATCCCAATCAAACTAAAAAAAGAAAATTTTATAAGAGAGCGATAAGACCAGCTATATTTTATGGAGTAGAAAGTTGGGCTACAAGCTACTAAGAAGCAACATATTAATATAATTTGTGTAGCCCAAATGATGATATTGAGATAGATGAAAAGATAAAGATAAGACCATAAATGAGCTCATTTGAGAGGATCTGAGAGTGGCCCCAATATGTGATAAAGTGTCGATTGAGACGGTTTGGACACATTCAGTGAAACCACTAAAGGCTCTAGTAAGACGAAGTGAATTAGTGTAAGTTGAAGCCTCTAAAAGGAGAGGGAGGTCAGGAATACTGTTATCAAATATTAACACACCATTCCAAAGTTATGGCTTTTGGAACAAAAATGGCGGAATAGGAATCCTATTGTCACCCCAAATATTTGGAATAAGACACTAAACATGAATTGATGATGATAATGAGAACTTGTATGGTTCAGCCAGCAGTCAAAAAATTGGTATCGGGACCAAAATTCAGCTTACTGACTTGGCCAAACACGAGTATGTGATTGTCTACGACTAAGGGTAAAATGGAAGAAAGAGATGTATGGTATATTTCTTTGGGCAAATGATTAAAGGTTCTTTTTCTTTCCTTGAACTAATTATTATTTCACTAAACGGATCCATATCTTTATCAACTACTTCAGTGTATAAATTTACCTGCTTCATGTTTCATGTGAAGAGATCACTCAATTAATATTTCCCCTAACAGCTCTGCCTCTAAGTGAAGTCATATAACATGCCATGGTTGAGTTCACTCCATCAGACCTCAAGAGACTTTCCATGATGATGATGCATATTAGAAAAATGGCTTTAACCCATCCACATTGACCCAAAAAATGAAAAAATTCACATAACTGGAAACAACCGAATGACAGTTCTCAGTTGCTATTGGTGTATGCCTTTGAGTTCACCCTTGCATTTTCATTCCCTCAATGCCTTGGTGAGCCACCTTGGCCAATTGGTTCACAAGTGGAAAGTGAAGATAGGGACAAAATAGATTTGACGAATGCTTTGACTTCTCGTAAGTGGTACACCTACACCCTGCACGCACACTCACTATATCTATATGCGTATATGTTGATAGCCTTCGCAAAAAGCCTCTATAATTTAATAAATAAGATCATCAAAGACAAATACTTCAAATGTAATAGTATTCCCCCTTCTATTGAAAAAGTCAAGAGAAAGCAAATCCAGTTTGCAAACCAAGAAATGCATCAGTGCAGCAGTGCCAAAGGCAAAGGGAAATGGTAAATTGATAAAGAAAAACTTCCTGCCAAAAGATCAGATAAATTTCTCATAATAGTGAACATATGTTTAACATTGCATAAAATTGGTCTACCTCTTGCCTTCACAACACTTCTCAATTGTCCTCCAAAAATTGCACTTAATTTTGACGGAATGAAGCTTTGTGTTCTTGTCACTGCAGACTTGTTTTTTGGGCCAACAGTCTCCCAATCGTCATCTTCTACAGATGAAATCAATGATGATTTACACCCATTGAAGCTTGAAAATTGACCTTCAAGCTTGAGCAATTCATCATGCATCTGATCCATGACGAAACTTAGAAACTCCTGAGCATCTTCTTGTCTGAAAAAGATGAGGAAGTTCAGATTCCAACTTGCAAAGTAAACAAAAGTATTAGAAAACACTTATAATAATAACCATGGGTTATCTAGGCAAAAACAAACTTTAGGTGCTAGTATATAGCTTGATACCCCTTTTCCAACTTCTTAGTAATGAACTATCTAAGTGTACAAAATTTCTTCTCTCTTTCCTGGATTTATCGAATGTTTACCAACTCAAATGAACGAAAGAAAATTGAGTTCTGGTTGTTCAAGTGTTTTACTAACAATATGTTAATTTTGTTTCCTCTTTGAGTTCAATATGTTAATTTTGTTTCCTTTTTGGTACTGAAAAAGTGTACTAGTAACGCATACAAATCAGTCGTAAAAAAAAAATTAGAGGTATTTACTTCCCAATTAGAAGGAGCAGAAAATATTATGTTTTTAAGCCAGCTAAATGGAGAGTTGGGAAGAAAAAACAAAGGATTAAGCCAAAACTTTTATCCACAACCAACTAACCAATGGTTTAAATTTGTGCATAGAAAGGGAGAAGAATAGTTGCAAAATAGACTCAAACCTTGGCCTGCCAGATATGCTATTTGGCACGTCTGGAGTAAAGTTTTTAAGAATCGGTTCGAACATGGAAGGGCTGAAAGGCCTCCCTGTCTCAAGAACCGCCATCTCTTTCTTCATGAGGCTTGAATCATTGGGCATGTCACAGTCAGATATAAACTCAACAAATGCACATAATGTTGGATAGCCAACCTAAAAAATAAAAGAAAGTTTGTATGAGAATTATGCAGACAAAAATAATTATGGAAAAGATTTCTATGGATGTGAAATAATTCTACAATATTTTTATATGCTACTTTCTATTAGTAATTACTTTATACATTGTCCACAAAAAACCATATAAGCATATACTAATATAAGTTATATAAACAACTCAGTAGATCAAACCTTGGGGATATTACGAATTCTTAGATCCTGCAAGAGGTGAACAAAAGGAGAACAGGAAAGAAGAGCCTGCAGTGTTGCATTGAGAAAGCATAAATTCCCGGAATTGATTAACCCTCGTGGCAGTAAATTTCTAGCGGATGCACTTAGCCCGTTCAAGGCTATCTGGATTTCCTTTTTGGAAGTCACAACTGCAGATGAGTCAGCAACCGTGTCATCTGGAAACGGGTCAACTAAGGGGGCAAGATTTCTGTCTCTTCTTCCACCCTCAAGGCCATGCTGTTTCGGACTTATCGACTGAATTGGAGGACCACATTCATTATGGGATATACATAATGAAGTTAAGTCTGCACTGGCTGTTTTGATTTCTTTCACACCATTACAAAGGGGAAAGCAATGAGAGGAAATGTCGGAGCTTCCGTTTTCTTCCACCGATCCTGAAGCCCTTTGCAAAACATCATCTGTAGTCTTTACATTATTGATTGCATTGTCCTTAACAGGCTTTGATGGCTGAAAACCTTCTGCACTTGCTGTTTTGATTTCTTTTACACCATTACAAAGGGGAAAGCAACGAGAGGAAATGTCGGAGCTTCCATTTTCTTCCACGAATCCTGAAGGCATCTGCAAAACATCATCTGTTGTGTTTACATTATTGACTGCATTGTCCTTAACAGGCTTTAATGGCTGAAAACCTTTTGACCCTTTTAAAGAATGAGTTTGTCTGCTGGGTTCACCATTGAGAACACCCAAGGATCTTACAGATGCAAAATCCAAAGAACCAAATTGCAAATCTTTCTTTTCCAAAGGTTGTACGAGATTCCCTGATAATTGCCTTTTGAATGACTTGGTTTCATCTTCAGTGAATGACCCAAATATCAGTACCTGCTTTATTGAGAGAAAACCAATAAGAATAAATACATAGAAAATGGTGTAAAACAAAAAAAAGTAATGCAAAAATAAAATTGCAGTAATGATGTAGTTATAAGCTTTTATTTCTTCAATCAATCATCAACAACATGAACAGCATAAGTTCGAAATTTTTTCTCAAAATATAATAGCAAGGGATAGCATCTATGCAGTCTAAGCCTAATCCTAGACCCTGCAAAACTAATTTTAGGAGTCAGAGATTCAATCAACGACAATGTTATTACTTGGTAATTTTATTAAAGAGAATGGTAGATCTAGAACACTGTATTTATATTAAATATCCATTGATGTCAAGGTACAACTATAACTATATTTCCACAGCAACGCCAATAACAACGCCTATAACAAAGACATAAATCCACCTTATTGATGTCAATTTTTCATACCAATAACTATAATTCATAATCCAAACATCAAACTTCAAGTGATGTACGATTCAAACAGATAGTAGTTAACATAAATGTAAAACTCATGTAAGAAATCAATTGAGACGAGAAACATTGAAAAACACCACTCAGATAATGTAATGAGCAACTAGGTAATATGATAAACAAATAAATAAGATGAGTATGTTGTGAAGACGATTTAAAAAAATTTAAGTTCATATGAGTAGATTTCGAAAAGCTTCAACAATAATTTATATCAATGCTTCCCAAGCACCCCACTACTAGCATCAATAACTATAAGAACAGACATTTAACCAAATTAGTTTCCCCACTATTTTTTTTTTAATCGTTAAATCAGATGATATACGGAAGGAGCAAAAGAATATATGATACAGCAAAAAAAGAATATACGATACAGCAAAAAGGGTCACCAGATAGTGAACCAATAAGCTGAAACTAGAAAAGCGATTAAAAAAAGTACATAGAAAGATAACTAAGATAACAAATTCCGAGGGAGCAATCCAAATAGGAGATCTAACTACGCAACACAACATTACCATATCTAAAGAAGATCCAAACCCTCAAAATCCTTACTAACCGAGTCATAGTTACTAGAGTGAGAAGCGAAAGCGAGACTATAAAAAACCTTAGGAAACGGGAAGCGAGAAATGAGATATAGGCTCTTCATTCTCATTATGTTATTTATGGGTAGCTATACCTTCGATTTTATCTTAATGAGATTTTTGTAGAAAAGTAGGTGTCTTAGGTTTAGAACCAACAATACTTGCTTAGAGTCTACACCCTAAGCTATAGACTGTAGTCTACCACATCACTTCACACATACAACTCCCTTTGACTACTAGATGAGACGTGATGGAAGCGAGTTTCCTAGGAAGTGAGTCTGTCAGAGGAAACGAGCTTCCCACCATGTGCATAGCTTCCCGGCAACTATGAAATAAACACCATTCCAAAATTCGACGCCAAACGCCACCACATATCCGGGGAGAGGGAAGCACCACGTCTTCAAAAACCCTGCGGTTCCTCTCCTTCCATAACAACCAAGCGATCACACTATATCTACTTCAAACAACTAAGGTACAAAATAATGGCTCCACCTAAGAGGCCTTTTGACCGAAGCAAGAAAGATAAACATACTGAGCTAAAATCGGAAAATATCCTCCTGTATTGTCAGATGATGAAAGTTTCCTTTCCACATCAATCATTTGCTTTCACAACTCACCAACATTACTAGAAGTGATCAACTTCCCTCTGAAACTTAATTTTATTGTACACTCCACATCCTTCGCACAAATCTACAAACCCACCCATGATTCCATCCAGCTATAAATACAAACTAAAACCCACTGTGAGAGCAAACTAAGCTTTGACAAACTAGTAATTTTGTCATGCTCCCAAATTCATCAGAAGTATAAATCTCCACATGATGTTTACCCTGACACATTCAAACGTCCTCTCTTTGCTAAAACCATCTTAATTTTATTTTACCGCCATTCATCAAAAATAGGAATTTCAAGCTGAGGTTTTCTCTAGCATATATTCCAGAACACTCTCACAACTAGTTAAAACTAAAAAATAAATTAATGATCCTCCCTTATCTCCCAACTCTGAACAATCCAGACTCTGGACATTTAAAATTTCTCCGGATTCAGTAAATACCACAAGAGACAATAAGCTATGAGGATCCCTCCACTCGTAATATACTTTTTTTTACTGGTAATCAAGAGGAGATATTAATCAAAAGAGAGCTACGAAGCAAAGAGAATAAAGTAAATGATTTTACAATAGCGTAACCCAGGCAGTGTCAGACTCAGCCCAACACTGCTCCAATATACACCCAATTACTCCAAATGGAGACCCATTGTATGATCAGTAAACGGATCCGAGATCAAATACGAGCAAGAGAAGGGAGAGATTCCTCGAACACGTGCCTATTTTTTTCTCTCCATATCGACCACCAAATGGCCCCAAGAAGAACCGGCCAAATTACCTTCTGAGCAAAATCCTCACTTGCACAAAACTAGAACAAAATATATATTTATTTAAGGACTCAAATCAACCTTAACATTGAGTTATGATTGATCGTACTTTTCAAAACACTAAACGCTCTTGCTTCTTCTGCTTTCACATTGAAAGGCATAGAAATACACTAAACTTTTAAGGACACTAAAAAACTCATTCAGGAACTCACATTGTCAACAAGCCAGTAATTCAAAGCCACACAGACGGCCAAACTAAGTTCCAGGTTCCTTAATCATCACCGATTCTCTTTTAACCTCATCTTACCCCTCTGCATAATCGAAGTTTGTTCACATTTGTGTTGGGTTAAAATATTTCAACAGCTACTCCGCTAGAATTAAAATTTTAGATTTACAGATCTCCTAAACATTGCAACGCAGCAATCAGCTTCCATTCAACTTAAGAATTAACAACTATTCAGAAATGCAACCTATCCGCTTTTTTTTTCAAATAAACTTAATTATTAGCAAAAACCCATCACCCAAAACTTCCCTCCAGATAAAACCCTCGAATCAGTAACATCTAACCATAAACCCATCAAAATTCAGAACTTGAAACAAAAACTAAAAGGAACATCCTTTGATAAACAGGTACCTTAGATTCACTCATCGTTACTGGAGAATCGAAGATGCGAAAACGAAGCCCTCGAACCGAACCTGGTCTTTTGGCGATCGAAGACGAAAAGAAGCCGTATTGGGGAGGAATTAAGAACTAGGGTTTGCAACCCAGTTCCGAGGAGAGCAGAAGAAAGAGAAAGGTCGATGGGAGACATGACATGAGGAGAGATAGAGAAGGAAAAGTAGAAACAGAGCATCTAACTTGGGGTTTCTCCCTTTTTCCCTGAATCAGATGAGCAAGGGAGCTTCTGCTCAATCGGAGCATCGACTGCGAGATAGAGAGGGAAGAACCCTAATTTCAGACAAAATTTTGGGGTTTTTTTTTTTTTTTTTTTGCTGAGGATTTTCAAACTTTCACCTCCATTTGCTACTATAAGTTACCGAATAGGTACCGAATCACAAATTGATGGGTCCCACACACCAAAAAAATTGACTAAATTGCAGATCATGACCGTTAAATCTATTGCTTGACCCGATTACTCAAACCATTATCACAGCCAATCACGATTGCACTCGGGGAGAGTTCAATCATACCCACATGTCAACACGTGTCCTTTTTAACCCTTATTAACTGCAGTTAAGATTTAATAACCCTTAGGGTTCAACAATCTAATTTGATTTTTAGAAAATTATTATTATTTTTAAATTAATCATATGGTTAAAAAAAAATTAACCCTAAGATTAATTTTTTTTTTTCTAAAAACCAAAATTAGATTGTTGAACTCTAAGGATTAGTAAATCTTAACCACGGTTGATAAGGGTTAAAAGGAACAAGTGTTGATCTGCAGATGCGATTGAACTCTCGTCAAGTTCAATTATGATTGGTTGGGATCTGATCTCAATCCAGTCGGCATTTGATGGGTTAAGGTTGAGAGTTTTAACCCATGGATTAGAATTCAATAAGACTTGTGAGATCTCAATGCTCCAATGCTCTAAGGGTGTCAACGGGCTGGGTTTGGTCATTTGTATTAATAGCAATTGAAAACATACCATACAAATTTTCTGTTTAATCGGTTATTTGTATGATCAAGTGGTAATATACAAATGATTAATTGCTAATTGCGATTTTGAACATAGAACCACATAAATGTTCTATTTAACTGATCATTTGTATGATCGATCATTATCTTATATCGATCAATCACTATATGAGATTGATATCAAATAGTGATTGTTGTGTAGTTACGATTGATCCGCTTATAAAAACATTTTTTTGTTAATTACAATGCAATCTATACTAATACTATATACTGGTTGGTTCCACGTGGAATATCTCATTAGCCTTTATTCTCTAATCTGGCTCTTCCTACATGTCTTCTAATTGATCCAATAAGAAGACGACATGTCGTCCTTCTAATTATTGTTCTTCCTATTATAACATTAAATATTAATTATTCTTTCTTCTAATTCTACTATTTATAACCTCTGTATAAATGCCACATAAGACTATTTCACTATAGTGAAGCCACATCAGTTGCTCCTCCTTTCATAACCTCTTTCTTCCCTCTCTCTCATAGACATTACATACCCACATTTGCTATATACCCATGTTTGCTATAGTGAAGACACTCTCCCATTACCCCACTCTCATACACACGTTATACGTTATATGTTCATAACCTATTCTTCTTCTCCCTCTCACACACGTTACAAAGAAAAGTAGGTGAAGTGAAACCCACCATTTACCCAATCTTTGAAACTCATACATCTCACAGTATGGCAACCTTGAGGTCCAATTTAATATGTCTTGTGGTTTATTGGTGACATGTTCTAATATGAAACTTAGCTATAAGTTATTTCTTTGGTAGATTTCATTTTCCTTAAACAGCTTGAGGTTTTTCATGGAGCTTTGATCCACAATGGGCTGAAATATGCAATGGAATGGTTGCTGGGGTGATGTTGGCTACAAGTTTCGATCTTGTGCAAGAAAGACATGCCCACGGTAGTGGCAACTAGATTGTGATTGGTATTCTGTCACTAGGTGTTTTCATTCGGCTTTGTAAAAAGGGGATGCCTGGTGATCATTGATAGTTTCCTTCTTATATTTTCACTACAAATCTTCTTCCCATGGCATAGAATTCAGGAAATTTTAAGAAAATTGCTGAGCTTTTGTTCCCTTTTAATGTTAGTCTTTGTCAAACTCCAATGCTAATTTATACGCAGCCTACTTTTATTCTTAAAATTGTTTTTCATAAAGCTGTTTTCAGCTTAGCCCCGACTGGTATTTATTTGACTTTGTTAGACGCACAACAGTTGTTTACTGAAATGCCATAACGAGGTATTGTGTCTTGGAATTCGTTTCTTGCGGTGGTTAATGAGTATTACTTGGAAGCGCAAGGTTGTTATGGGAAACGAAATTTTGTTATAGTAATTAAGTCATGTGTCATATAATTTGCAACGAGCATCAAAGTATCGCTGATATTTATTTTTGTTCATTTCCATTTAGACATTTTCTTTTGATATTATATATTTGTTCTTTAGTTGAAATAGCTATGTAGATCTTTAAGATTCTCAAATTTATTATTTGTTCTTATTATTTTTGTTCTTCGGTGAGTTTTACTAGCGTTGATTATCTGTTCCAGAGGTTAAAGGGGTTGAAGTTTTCTATGGCTGTTGGGAAACAGAAGTTTAGTTACTTCAGTTGTGGTATATATTAGTGGTCTGAAGTATATACAGAGAGGGGTATGGACAGTTTCTGACTGTGACTCTGTTGCCATCCAATTCATATCAAAGATGAGGATTGGGACTCAAATGAAAGACGCAGGGCCGGAGGAGAATATACATCAACTTATCTATTTTTATGCTATTTTTTGGGTAACAATGACTATTCCCGGTCTCTTTATTTTCTTCTCCATAAAGGTTATATACTTATATTTCTCTGCGATGTATAATTTTTTCTTCTATATAAGAACCCTCTGTTTGTGCATATCTTTCAATTGTATTTAGACCAGAGACTTGCGAATGTCAGATTTAGCCGGTTGGTAACCAGGTCAAAAATCGCATTGATTAAGCCAAATCATCAAGAAGGAAAACAATTATCTATATATAATGAAGGATTTTGAAATTAGATCAATCTTCTACCAATAGAAAAAATTATATCAATCTTCTTACTGGTTGGAAAACTTATTTTTTTTATTATTAAAACACTAACTTCTCTCTATAATATACAAATCATAATACATGAGTTGTTATATGAGTCAGTCTATGGGTACTCTCATTTATACTCCCAAATATACTCCCTAATCTTAATCGTTTATAACCAACCACTAAGGGTCAGGATTTTAGTTGGTTTATTTTGTCTTTTCTATTGCCACATCACCAAGAATCCTAACCGTTTAATAATTGAGATAAACGGTTAGGATTTGGGAGTATATATGGGAGTACACTTTGGGAGTATCCCTAGACTAATTCTTGTTATATAGTGGAAAACTAATGTACTATGTCACCACCTCCGAATATATGATTTGCTAGATCTGTTTCTTTTGACATATCTTGATCATTGGGATATCTCTTAGTGCTTGATTATACTCTCTCATATGAGTTGTTATTCTATCTAGATTGTATCTTTTTTTCTTCAGTAAGAATTGTTTTGTAACAATATTTCAGGTAGACTTTTACATATTAACTGCTATAGTGACTCCAGAAAGGCCTTCTTTTATCCTACTGAAACATTAGTTATATCTCTCTCATGTGATTTGTTTTGTGTACTTTATTAATTGTAAAATTATAATTACAAGTTGAATATTTAACCACCATGCATAAAACCCCCACCTTTATATATGATTTGCTTTGTCCATGCATTTGGCTATATTTGATTTCTAATATCCTAATAGACAACTAAGAGTTTTTTGAAATGGCAAAGACTGACTTGGATCGATATTTGTAGAAAAACGAAATGCATGATCCTAATTATAATTTTTATCCTCCAATTTGTTATGCCAATAAACCATTGATCCCTCCTTTTTGCAACTCATTAAATTTCTTATGCCCCTTAATTAAAATTCACATTAATTTTGTTCTTATGTTCTATTATGTAGGTTTACCTGCTTTAGTATAAGTTATTTACATATAAATTTCCAAACAAATTACTGAAAATATTTGCCTATGATTAGCTATTAAAAGTTAGTGGAACTATGGAGCATTCCATCAACACCACCTAAGTGTAAGTTTTCAATTCCGTTGCGTATTCCTCCTCTCTTAAAAATGAAATGGGAATCTTTTCGACAAATCTCTACCTTCTTACTAGAAGATAGGTGTGCTTTTTAATGTTTTGTTTTAATATTTCTTCTATCACAATTTTTTTCTTTCATCTCAATTTATGTCCCGTGCATCGCACGAGGTGTTTGCTAGTATTACAATAAGATAATTACATATTTATTTAAAAATCAACTTAATTTTAATATAATGTTATCACAAACGTCTCATACAATTTCTCATTTCTAAAAATCTATAGAGAACTGAAATAACTCGCTATCCACAATTACTTCTTCTTTCGGAGGCCTCAAATTATCCCTAAGTTGGGCAATATCTTATAGGAGTACTTTAATAATTGCTGCCCATAATCTCTTCCACATCTCCTTTGCTTGTGGAATTCTCCTCCCTTAAGATTAGATGTGTCATCATCTTTTGTGGATCCTTGATTGTCAACTTAAAAGACATTTTCAGCTACAAAAAGTAATTAAAATAATATATGTTATACAATCACTACTACAAATATGTTATTTATCACAGTTGCATTTCCAAGAACAATGACGGTGTTCACTAGAACCATGATAAAATCCTTTATAAATCATAGGAGAGACTGTGGAAAATTTTTTATAGACGTTCTCATCACGGTTATGATAGATACGCTGATAAATATTTGTTGCGGAAATATAAGATCATGGTTATTATTTTACATTGATAATAACTTTTTATTAAATCACGGTTAAATATATAGATCACTGTTCATAACATAATTATGATTTAAAATCATTTTAATACCATGTGTTATCAATGCAAACGTAATTGTTTTGACTAACTTTTCATATTCCAATTAAAATTCAAGAGAAGATTGGTATATGGTGCTATAATTCTACTCTTGAATGTTTCATAGTGTTACATCAAAATATTGTAGTACCAGACTGAATATCCGCAAATGCTTGCAAAAATCCTGATGATATTTTCGTAAATTTTTGTAATAGTTCAGCCTGGTATTGCGATGTGTGTTGTAACATTCAAGAATAAATTTGCAGCAACACATAAGCTAGTGTGCACTCTAAAAACACCCCACTTGGATATTTTAGATAACTGAGTTCTATTGGAAATAGAACACTTAATTAAAGAGAATGTTGGTATTGTGTGTTGCTATAATTATGTGCGGGAAAGCATGAGTTATGGTACGGGATCACGAGGGTATCATTTTCTGCATCAATTCAAAAAACCTCTCTCGAGAGGCTCTACTTGACTTGCTAAGGTAGGCGATTCTGTTTGGTCTTACCATGTCTAGATCTCATAGTTGGCCCAATCTTATTGTCGAATCTGATAGATGCTAAATAAGTAGTGGACATTCTCTTAGGAAGAACGGATCTACAATACTGGGACATCATCACCATGATGGATGATATTTTCCATTTAAAAGGCTTGTGTGCTCAAATTCAATTCTAGTATGTTAATCGTCTAGCCAACTCAATGACTCACAACCTAGCGCAACAAGCTCTAACGGTTCGTCTGGCCAACTCGATGGCTCACAACCTAGTGCAACAAGCTCTAACGGTTCGTCTGGCCAACTCGATGGCTCACAACCTAGTGCAACAAGCTCTAACGGTTAGCCTCTCCCAGCTCCATAGTAATCCAGCCCATCTTGTGTCTACTACGATGGTCTCAGATTCTTTGGTCTCACATATGTCTGTAAATACTTTTCAATGAATAGAATATCTCATTACCAAAAAAAATGTGTCAAAGTATTACATTAACCCACTGCAGTACCAGGCTAAACATCCTAATGTTATTTCCGTAAGTTTTGGGGTGGTTCAGTATGGTACTGCAGTGTGTGTTGTAACATCCAAGAGTCGAATAACAGCTACACATCATGAACAACGATCACTGTTATTTAAATAACAGTGATTCTTTTAAATAACAATAACGGTTTAAAAGAAACCATGATTGTAAGAACTATCATTTTGTCTAACTTTAGTAATTATTTTTCAATGACGATCACGGTTATCAAATTAGCAGTGATTTTATAAAAAAAACAATCACAGTTTATTATAGATGGTAATCATTGTAAGATCTGTCTTTACAACTACAAAATAGTTAAATATTTTAGAGTTACGATCACAGTCACAATAAAAACACTGACGATATGGTAAAATGGATCACATTAATAATAAAAACTGTAATCGAAAAACTCTACATATTTTCGCTGAAAAAGTCACTTCATATCTCTCTTTGTGTGTATATTTTGAACATAATCCCTAATCCTCTGTGTTTCTTCTTTTAGCAATCACTGTCTTATTCTCTCCCGCAAATGTTTTGTTCCATTCAAACTCCGGCATCCGTTTTATTTAACATCCGGCAACTGTTTCCTCCCTTCGTCAGGTATAATTTTTTTTCTCCCTTCTTTAATTTATTTTCACTCAAATGATTAAACAAATGCTCAAAACATATCAAACTTGATTACTTAAACAAATATTTTTTAGTGAGGCAAACTTCCAATGAAAAATTTATGCTTTTGACATAAAATATATAATATTTTTCTATGTTTTTAGCATTCGAATTGTAAGCACCCAATTTTTACACCATGCTCACCTAAACCTAGGTCTAGCCCAAGCCTAGCCCTAGCCCAAGCCCTAGGCAAAGTCCCATGGGCTCAAGGCCCCTTTTCAAGTCCCAAATGGATAAAACCTTGTTTGTGGGCCCAAGCATGGGCCCATTAAGCCAAATCTAAGGTAGGACCCACACTACCCCTTTTAAAATTCAAATTTTGGAGCCAATTCCCAAAATGGAAAAAATATTTTTGCCTTCCCCACACATGTGGTGGTTGGGCCCAAAATGGGTAGTACAATAAATAAAAAATAAAAAATAAAAAATTTAGAAAAACGTATATTAAAAAAATAAAATAAAATTTTTAAAAAAGAAAAAAAGGGATTTGATTGGGCACCAATCCCATGTGGCAGGGCCCACATGTGGATTGGGCCCAATTCAATCAATTGGACGATTGGAGAAAACAAAAAAAAAAACAAAACAAATTTTTTTTTAAATGGCTCTGTTCATCGTCCCTGCCAAAGGGACGAGTGAACAGGCCACGCCTGCCCAGTGCTGCCCCTGCGACCTACTCTCCTCCAGACCATGTTCCCCACGCCGAGGTACCCTCAACTCATCCTTATCCCTTTCCCTCCCCTCATTCTTCTTCTATTTAAAGCCCACCAGAGCCACTGTTTTGAGGAGTTTTTTTTGAAAAAAAAACCTGTAGCTTTCCCCATTTTCGGCCAGCCAGTCCATCTTGCTCCTCCACCCTCCACCTTATCCTTAGGTAGCTCAAAACAAAAACTCTCTCAAGCCTATACCCACCCAACCCACTGTTTGGTAAGTTGTTAAAAAAAAAAAAAAATTTACAGTGGCTTTCTCCATTCGGCCAGACCACCTCCCACTCGCCTAACCCCTCTGCCATTGCCGTGGCTTGGTCCCAGACCCTCGGGCACTACCCTAGCAACCGCCTAGCCTCCGCCGTCCACCACCACGTCCAAAAATTACAGTGAGACCGCCCTCTTTGGCCAGCCGTCCCCGCTCCACCTGGACTCTCTTCGCCTCAGCTCAGCCTACCCGTGGACCTCCGAGGCCTGTCATTTTCGTCCTCTAGGCTCTCCCAGCCTCATCACCGCCGTCCGCAGCCGCCACGCCCCAGGAAGCTCGCCACCGCGCAAGCCGATCCGTGAGGGTATACACCCCCCTTTCCCTTGCTTTAGGCTCTTGGTTTAGCGTTGTAAGGGACCCCTGGTCCCATTCCAGGAATCCCCATTGTGTTTTACTTTTTTTTAGTAGTTAAAAAAAAAAAAGGGATAGGTCGACCTTGAGGCGTGGCCACGGGCCTAGCCCTCACCACCGTGCACGACCACTCCCGGAGGTCTGGGGGTCCTCAACCAATGAGAAAACCCCCTAGACTCACATGGGCCAAGCACACCTAGCCACCGAAGTGTTTTTTTCAAAAAATTTTCAAAAAAAATCATTTTCAGGCAGCCGCATGTAACCCCGGTTTAACCATGGTTAGACCCGGCCTTGGTGAAAAATGAGGCCATGGTTAGACTCATCACACTCCAGGCTATTCCCTTGTACAATTTCAGCCCCTAACTCGCACTCTAACCATAGTTAAATCGACCCCAAAGTGGGGTCGACAGTGTGAAAATCTGTGCGATGGGGCAACTTTGGCCCACTGTGGAGCCCACATACGGTATCCCCTTGGGCCTCAAAAGGGCCCAAATTTTTTCCCTCATAGTAGGCTTCGCGACCATGGTCTCGGATCCCCCGGGAGTTGAGCCAATCAGCGGCAAAATCGCCACAAAGTTTGAAAAAAAATCTGTTTTTGGTGGAAATCGTCATTTTATGTGGTGTTTTTCGGGGCAACTTTGGGCCACTGTGAGGCCCACATACGGCATCCCCTTGGGTCGCACAAGGGCCCAAATTGTTCCCCACATATCAGGCCACCCACTGGCGGTCTCGGGTTCCCGTGATTCCCCTGTTAACCATAGTTAAATTCATGTTAACTATGGTTAAAAATTTGATGAAAATTTAGAGTTTTTTGCAATTTCGGATATTTGTGGGGGCCCAGACTGGATAGGAGGCCAGTCTAGGCCCTGCCATGAACCTTGGGCCCACTTTTGCTTCAGTCGGCCCCTTAACCATGGTTAAACTCACCCGTGGTTAACATTTAACCATGGTTAAGCGGCTCATGACCTAGCAAAAATTCTGGAAAAATCATCAAAAATCATAAATATTACATGGAATCCAGAAATGTCTTCAATTGCATTTTTTACTGTGGTTAAGACACTTAATTAGAGTCGACCCCGTTTTTGACCCTTAACCACGGGTAAAAAATCCTGACCCGGAAAAAATCTGGAAAAATGTCAAAAAATCCAAAATATTAGGAGAAACCCAAAAATGGTCTCTTTTCACCATTTAACCATGGTTAAGACCCTTAACCATGGTGACCTCCCCTTCTTAACCGTGGTTAAGCATCTTTGACCGCTGGGAAAAATCTGAGAAAATCCCAAAAAAATCAAAAAAATTCAAAAAGACCAAAAAATCTGATGTTGGACTTTTTTAACCATGGTTAGCACCCCTGACCAGGGTTAATCACCTTTCTTAACCCCGGTTAGCAACCCTAACCCTCGGTTAAGACACCTTGGGCCTACCGGGCCTCACCCCTTGGCCTACCGGGCCTAATCTCGACCTACCGGGCCAAACCCTAGCCTACCGGGCTCATCCTTGGCCTACCGGGCCCAATCTCGGCCTACCGGGCCCAAACTAGCCTACCGGGCTTCACCCTCGGCCTACCGGGCCCAACCCTACTCTATCAGACTTACCTTAGGCCTGTCGGGTCCAATACCAAGCACTTGACCAACTCGGTCAACCACCCCTAGCCTCCCGGCTAGACCTTAAGCCACCCTTGGTGCACACACACACACACCCTTAGCCTTGGCACGGGCTCATGTGCCAGAACTACGCTCGGTCTGATCTCACCCCTATGTGAGTACGTAGGCAGCCCAACCCGGGTTCGACCCTAGTCTAGGATTTTCTCCTTCTTAAATTAGCATTATCTTAAATACTTAAGTCATTTGATTAAAATTGAGATTAGTTTGGCTTAATCCTAGCAAGTAGGGAACCACTGAAAAGTGGAAGTGCCGGGGTGCCTAACCCCTTCCCCGGACTTAACCGAACCTCTTACCCTGACCTCGGATCACAGAACAAGACCTTATCCAAATCCCGGGGACTTATCCCTTCCGAATGAATAGGTGGCGACTCTTAACTCAACCCGTGAGATGCAAACCAGGGTTCCGCCAAAACCCGCGCTCACACGAATAAGGGTTTATTGTTTTAAATTAATTGTTATACTTTTTTTCATAACAGTCATGTTAGGAACATTATATTTTGACACAAAGTCAAGTATCAGTGCTCCTACCCTGAAAAGAAAATCCAGAGGCCCCACCATGTGTAAACTTCTGGGGCAAAATAACACCAATGATAAGAAAGTCATTGAATTTAATTGTAGAGGAATGTCAACTGGTGTCAAAGTAAATGATTTGAGTTATTCCATTGGTGTATTTGCACGTGAAATTCTAATTTATTATAGGAATTAGAAACAAGTTTCAAATGAGGTTAAAGACACATTTTGGGATCAGTTGACTGTAAGAATCATTGCATATATAATATCTATACTTTTTTTGTCTGTATATATGCAATTCTTTGAAATTCCACAAAAAGACACTTAAAAATTATATGTTTACACTGACTTTGTTTGTATGTCTTACTGTAGCAACAATTTGATATTACGGAAAGATACAAAAACTAATCTTTGAAAATTTTTAATTTCTCTTGAGTCTATTCAAGAAGTACCTCCGAAAGAATTACATTTATCCATTTTTCACCGATGGGGATATTGATCTAATAAATCTTCTCACAGAGTATGAACATACTAGACATGATCACTATGATGAATTTGTAAAGTTTACTGTTTAAGATGAATTCAAAGTTGGTAAAAACTATAATTATTTATCTATTATATTTAATATTTGTACTTTACTTTAACTTATACTTAGTTGTATTGCAATTTTCAGACCTTAAGATATAGAAATAAGGAATATAACCTCATCGTCTAAGCAGAAGGGTTGTGATGAGTTGAAAAGAAAAATTATGAGTGTTTATATTTCTAGAATTTAAGATTATGTAACTATTAAACTAATCATTAGCCTAGATTCTAATCTTTAATATTTAATATTTGGCAGATGACTAAATCTACTTATCAAAGGCAGTCAATTGAGAAAGTGGAGAGACATACTTTGTGGGTTAAAGCCCGACAAATACCGCAAGGTCAATATACTTCAGATGAGACTAGCGAAAAGTCTGCAGAAATTGTAAGTGTATATTTGATTATTAGTTTTCTTATTATGTGTGTTTCTTTCCTAGCATATTCTCCGATTAGTTGAATGTTTTTTATGTAGGAATAATTTGAGCGGCAATATGTCGAGGGATGAAGGAACATGCCTACTGATGGGAAATCTGATATCCTTATCACGGTGTTAGGTCCAGAACATCCAGACAGTGTTAAGGCAATGAGATAACTTTTTGTCACCATGACATATTGAGGTTGTCACAAATGCACCAAATACTCGACATGTCTGCATGAAATTCAAGAACTCAAATCCCAACTCTAGACAATGAAAGAAAATGAAAAGTAAAGAGAAGAAGAGAAGAGAAGTAACAGAAAATCCAAAAAATTGAGGAAAAAAATATTTGTTGATAAAGCAATTAATAACTCAGGTGATTGCTCTTCAGTTTGCACAATCATCTGGTGATGGTTCATTCTAGATGATATTTAAATGGTTTAGTTCACTAGATTTGCTATTACAATATATTATTTTAATATGATATAACATTCTTTACTAGCATGGTATAAACATATAAACCAAAAGACTTCATAGGTTAGTGATATTCATGAGCTAATAGATTGCATCTATCTTTGGTGGAAGCTGCATAACCAACAGTCAATTCTTTGGAGGAATTTAAACATTGGTTTGTTGAGAATTACAATGATGATTCAGTTCTATCTTTAACATATGATAAAAAAAAATTACTATAACATAGTTTGATACCATATATATCGCAAAGGAAGATGTCACAAAATTGTGTACAGATAATGACATCAGTGTAATTTTGATTATTTTATATATAAGGTAAGACAACTCAATAATTAATTAAGGTTATTTTATTTGGTTTCCTATTATTAATATTGAAAACTATTATTTATTTCAGAATAATATATGAAGTCTTGGAGGATAATGAGAAAAACAAATATATTTCTCAACTCCCAACAAACATTAAATCCAGAGGATGCTAAGATAGAGATGACAAAAATAAAAGCACTTAAAGAATAACCAACTACTCATTATACAATATAATGTTGTGCAAGTTTCTTCCTATTTCTCTCATGTAATAATTATTAATTCTTTAAATTGAAGTATTCATTTGAAATTTAATTTTTACTATTCATTTTTCAATTGCAAAAGACATTGGTGTTTGAGTCTAATTCAACTAGCCACATCTATGCTACTACTATAACCTAGTTGGTCTCCACGTGACTTCTCCAAAAGCATCAATTTGATCTCCATTTCTTTGACACGTGTCATGCCATGTGTCCCTTTCTCTATCTCTGATTGGTCTCCTCACCCACATTAATTATCCCCATCCCATTACTTTCATTGCCTCCTCATCCATATTAATTACCCCCACTCCATTAATCTCCCCTATTTAAAACACTCTCTTATCATTTGCCTCCCACTCATGTTAATTACTACTCACCCCCAAAACGTTCTAATCTTTTATCTTTCCAAAATATAACCCTTTATCTTCCATCCAAAAACCTTGCAACCCTTCTGGCTTTCCAAATTTGAAGTATTCCAAACCCTTTATCTTCTACTCAAACCCTATAAAATTCACATTCCCTCACACCACACATTTGTCACTTTTTTATGCATCTCTATTATCTTTGTAGGTTTGCTTGGTGTGCCTGTTACTGTTCTTTCTCATTCCAATCATCAATATATTGTCATTGTTGTTCAATTTTATCATAGTAAGGGATGATTTTTTTTTTTTTTTTTTGTGGTCTGAATAAGGGATGATCTTGACAACTTTTCTTTCTTATGCCTCTCTTTTATCTTTGCAGGTTTGCTTGGTGTGTCTATCGGCGCTCTTTCTCATCCTAATCTTCAATAGATTGCATTTACTATTCGATTTTATCATACTAAAGGATCATCCTGACTGGCCAACTTGTTTTGTAATTACTGAGTCTTCTTCCTTTCCGCATTTTTCGCTGAATTAGGATAAATTTCTCATTTGGGTGTACTCACTTTGTTTTTTTGTTTTGATTTTGTTAATGTGGTTTTTTTTATTTGTTTAATTTTAATTCTGTGTTTTCCTTAATTTTTGTGTTTGGATTATACTCTCTTGATTATTATGTAAGTTTTTATTTTTTTCCATGTAAAGTGTATGGGATTTTCCGCAGGGAATGTAGGAAGCTAGAGAGGGCTCCACCCGCTTGCCCATATAAGCAAGTGGCCAACAAGGACAGAAAATTAAGTGATGCCTAATGTTCTTGATTTCGTAGATATATTTTACGCCCCCTTTTAAGGTTTGAAAGTTTGTAAATACGAATATTTTTGCACAGTTGAGAACTAATTTAGTCTATATTGGTTAACCATAAGAAATATCAATTTGTTTTGAAAAATGTTAGCCCGACATCTTGCCATAGGGCATACAAATAGTTGCTTAAATAGTAGGATTTTAGCTGATAAATGAAAAATTAGAGATAGATAAATGGGACTCCTCTCTGATGGCCAGTTGTGGTTAATTTATTTGGCTATGTAACATGTTTCAATATTTTCTATGTCAATGGAACATTTATTTATTGAAGATACTTCTTTCTTTAAACAATGATTTGTGCAAGGCAAGGTTGTATGAATGGAAACACAAGCATACCAATAACCGGGTTGATTCTACTTGAGAAAAGGTTGATGATAACTATAATATTCGGGGTAAACCAGTTGCTAAAATTCACAGCCTTAACTATTAGAATTATGTCTTTTAAAAAATATTTGTATTAGCTAATATGATATAATTTTTTATTACTGGTAATTTATTTATAGGCCTATTAACATTATGCCTCTTGCATGCCTTTTTGTATTCATTCTCAATTATTCATTCCCAGTTATTGAAGTTTATTTTGGTCGTTCTTATTTATTTTTCCCTTCTTTATGTAGACTTGTGGATTTATTTTTCTAATATGCTATGAAGATTTCATATTCATGCGATTTCTTTTGAAGAACTCCATACGAAGTTTCTAACTTCTATTGTAGCCGTACAAGGCGAACTTGCACTTATATGGTGAGTTGTTAAGGAGCTTGTGGCCCTTTGTATGGACACCATTTGCATCACGTGTATTTAAGAAAAAATTTGCCCGATTTGCTGTTCAATGGATGTATAACTAGAGCTAACAGAGTACAAGGTGCCACTTACATCCAAACTGAAAAATTGTGTAGTCGGAACAAGAGAAACCAAATATTAGTGCAGAAGCTAGCCACAACAACCTACAAAAATCTAGCTTCAATTTCAAGCCTAATTAAGCCTTAGCCTGTTTGGATGGAATCAAGCAAAAGCATTTCATCCATTCTTTCAAAGCAATGGTCCAACCCGTTAACTGTTTTAAATGCATGATCAATTAGCATTCATAAAGATGGGTGCTTAAGTCTTGAATGAGCCCCCGAAAAGTTGATGCAAATAACCGGATTTTATAATTAGAATACTTTTGTTAGTATTCTTCAATTTCATTTAAAATTTATTAATTACTTTCTTAAATGTCATTACAAAGTAAAAAAAAAAATTCATGCTCAAAATCAAGTGAAATGTTTTAGTCGAATTATTATTAATCTACATTATAATGCATAACTTTTTAAGTAATTTTATTGCCTCAGAAGGTTGTAAGGCCCTGGGCTCGTGTCTATGGGTAGCACCCCATTTGTCATTCTTTCGTTCTTTACTTTTATGTCATTTTATCCCGTGCATCGCATGGTGTGTTTGCTAGTTTTCAATATATTGGTTGGACCTAATGCAGAAAAGCATATCCGATCGCTCACTTATTAAAAAAAATTCAATGAGTAAGCAACTTCTTCCTCTATATTGAACATCTTACATCTATGTTTACATTTTGTATTGATCATTTATACTAATTAATTGTTCAAATTACTTATGAAATGCATTTAATGAATTTATGGCAGATATTGCTTTGAAAGACAAGCAGAGAAGATCCACACAGTGGACATTTATTGATGTTAAGGTAAATTAAGACTGATTCTAATTAATCCTTCTAATGTTGTAATGTTAAAAATTGTATGACTTAAACATTACTAACATAATCACATTCATTAATTTTTTTTTTGTAACGTCCGAAACAAAAAGGTAGTTGAGAATTCGGCTACTACACCATGATATACTTGAGAGACATCATCAATAACAAAAAAAAAAATATGTCTGACAAAATTAAAGATTGTTTTGCATTCAAATGTTAAGAACCGTATAATGATGAAATAATTAAAGAACTTAATAAAAAAACTAGCTGAATACTTGAGAGGTAAACTATTTAGAATAATATTTTCATATATGTATTTTGCTCATATTGTAAATAAATTTATATTTTTTAATTAATTGGTGTATAGTGTATTATATTTGCAAGTGGGTGTTTATGAATTTAGTGGTGGGTGCGAGGAGTTACAGGTTGAAGGGCTACATAATATTTCTGGATTTCAAATAAATTAATAATCACCGTTAACAATAAAACCGTAAATATGTGGAATAAACGATCATGGTTAACTTTGTAGCTGTGATTTTGGAATCAAAACAAGCACGGTTTAGATAAATAAAAAGTGATATAAAAAAGGTGAAGAAGTTATTTTCAAAGGGAATAATCTTGGTATTTATGATATTCAATCATGAATAAAATTGTGATCATTATATTCATAACAATCACGGTTAAGGTGAAAACCGTGATATTTAAATACATATGATCGATCACTGTCGAAAAGTCGTGGTTCGGTCTGCACGTGGTAACCATGATCAACGTCTTACGGTCACGGATTAAAACTGTGAGCGATGAGCCTTTTTCTTATAGTGAATATAACAAAATTGAATTTTCAATTGGTATAATTTAGCAATCAATTACCATATCGATGAATCGATTGGGATATCGATTGATCGATATTGTAAGTGCAGTATATGGAAACAAATGAAAAAAGTGTAGAAAATCATTGAACGAAAAAAATGAATGGAAAATGAAGGGGTTGAAATGAATTCAAACACTAAAAAGATGAAAAAAAATACTACAAATATAGTGAGCACTACAAATGAAGATGATCAAAATCATTTAAACGAAAAAAAATGAAAAAATAAATAAGAGATTTGAATGGATTCAAACTCTAGAATGTAAGAAAAAAAACGAATGAATGAAAAGAATTTCACAAATAAAGATGAAAATGTATATGAACGAACTCTTAGATCCTGGGGATATTACGAATTCTTAGATCCTGCAAGAGCTGAACAAAAGGAGAATAGGAAAGAAGAGCCTGCAGTGTTGCATTGAGAAACCATAAATTCTCGGAATTGCTTAAACCTCGTGGCAGTAAATTTCTAGTGAATGCACTTTGCCCGTTCAAGGCTATCTGGATTTCCTTTTTGGAAGCCACAACTGCAGATGAGTCAGTAACTGTGTCATCTAGAAACGGGTCAGCTAAGGGGACAAGGTTTTTCTCTCCTCTTCCACCCTCAAGGCCATGCTATTTCGGACTTGTTGACAGAATTGGAGGACCACATTCATTCTGAGATATACATAATGAAGTTAAGTCTGTACTTGCTGTTTTGATATCTTTTACACCATTACAAACGAAAAGCAATGAGAGGAAATGTCGGAGCTTCCGTTTTCTTCCACAGATCCCGAAACTCTTTGCAAAACATCATCTGTAGTCTTCACATTATTGATTGCATTGTCCTTAACAGACTTTGATGGTTGAAAACCTTCTGCACTTGCTGTTTTGATTTCTTTTACACCATTACAAAGGGGAAAACAATGAGAGGCAGTGTCGGAGATTCCGTTTTCTTCCACAGATCCTGAAGCCCTTCGCAAAACATCATCTGTTGTCTTTACATTATTGATTGCACTATCCTTAACAGGCTTTAATGGCTGAAAACCTTTTGACCCTTTTAAAGAATGAGTTTGTCTGCTGGGTTCACCATTAACAACACCCAAGGATCTTACAGATGCAAAATCCAAAGAACCAAATTGAAAATCTTTCTTTTCCAAAGGTTGTATGAGATTCCCTGATAACTGCCTCTTCAATTACTTGGTTTAATCTTCAGTGAATTACCCAAATATCAGTACCTGCTTTATTGAGAGAAAACCAATAAGAATAAATACATAGAAAATGGTGTAAAACAAGAAAATAGTAATGCAAAAATAAAATTTCAGTAATGATGCAGTTATAAGCTTTTATTTTTTTTAATCAATCATCAACGACATGGTGAACATCATAAGTTTGAAATTATTTCTCAAAATAAAATTGCAAGGGATAGCATGTATGTAGTTTAAGCCAAATCCTAGACCCTACAAAACTAATTTTAAGAGTCAGAGATTCGGTCAACGACAATGTTATTGCATGATAATTTTATAAAAGAGAATGGTAGATCTAGAACACTGTATTTATATTAAATATACATTAGACAGCCTGCTCACATTAACCACTTTGTTCTTAAAATTATGATTTCACAACAACACCAATAACAAAGACATAAATCCACCTTATTGATGTCAATTTTTCATACCAATAGCTATAGTTCATAATCCAAACATCAAACTTCAAGTGATGTATGATTGAAACAGAAAGTAGTTAACATAAATGTAAAACTCATGTAAGAAATCAATTGAGACGAGAAATATTGAAAAACACCACTCAGATAATGTAACGAGCAGCTAGGTAATATGATAAAGAAATAAATAAGATAACTATGTTGTGAAGACGATTTTAAAAATTTTAAGTTCATATGAGTAGATTTTGAACAATAATTTATATCAATGCTTCCCAAGCACCCCACTACTAGCATCAATAACTATAAGAACAGACATTTAACCAAATTAGTTTCCCCACTATTTTTTTTTCGATCGTTAAATCAAATGATATATGGAAGGAGCAAAAGAATATACGATACGGCAAAAAGGGTCACTAGATAGTGAACCAATAAGCTAAAACTAGAAAAACGATTAAAAAAGTACTTAGAAAGATAACTAAGACAACGATTTCCAAGGAGCAATCCAAATAGGAGATCTGACTACCTAGCACAACATTACCATAACTAAAGAAGATCCAAACCCTCAAAATCCTAACTAACTAAGCCATAGTTACTAGAGCGAGACGCAAAAACGAAAAGCAAAACAAAAGCGAGAAGCGGGAAGCGGGAAGCAAGACTATAAAAAACCTTAGAAAACGGGAAGCGAGAAATGAGATATAGGCTCTTCATTCCCATTATGTTATTTATAGGTAGCTATACCTTCGATTTTATCTTACATGACATTTTTGTAGAAAAGTAGGTGTCTTAAGTTGAGAACCGATAATACTTGCTTAGAGTCTACACCCTAGGCTATAGACTGTAGTCTACTATATCACTTCACACATACAACTCCCTTTAACTACTAGATGAGACATGATGGAAGCGAGCTTCCTAGGAAGCGAGTCTATCAGAGGAAACGAGCTTCTTAGGAAGCAAGCTTCTTAGGAAGCGAGCTTCCCACCACGTACATAGCTTCCTGGCAACTATGAACAGAACACCATTCCAAAATTAGACGCAGACACCCCCACATATCCGGGGAGAGGGAAGCACCACATCTTCAAAAACCCTGTGGTTCCTCTCCTTCCATAACAACCAAGCGATAGCACTATATCTACTTCAAACAACTAAGGTACAAAATAATGGCTCCACCTAAGAGGCCTTTTGACCAAAGCAAGAAAGATAAACATACTGAGCAAAAATCAGAAAGTATCCTCCTATATTGTTAGATGATGAAAGTTTCCTTTCCACATCAATCATTTGCTTTCACAACTCACCAACATTACCAGAAGTGATCAACTTCCCTCTGAAACTTGATTTTACTGTACACTCCACATCCTTCGGACAAATCTACAAACCCACCCAAGATTCCATCCAGCTATAAATACAAACTAAAACCCACTGTGAAAGCAAACTAAGCTTTAACAAACTAGGAAATTTGCCATGCTCCCAAATTCATCAGAAGTATAAATCTCCACATGGGGTTTACCCTGACACATTCAAACGTCCTCTCTTTGCTAAAACCATCATAATTTTATTTTAGCGCCATTCATCACAAATAGGAATTTCAAGTTGAGGTTTTCTCTAGCATATATTCCAGAACACTCTCACAGCTAGTTAAAACTAACAAACAAATTAATGATCCTCCCAACTCTGAACAGTCCAGGCTCCGGACATTTAAAATTTCATTGGATTCAGTAAATACCACAGGAAACAATAAGCTATGAGGATCCCTCCACTCGTAATACACCTTTTTTTATTGGTAATCAAGAGGATATATTAATCAAAAGAGAGCTACGCAGCAAAGAGAATAAAGTAAATGAGTTTACAATAGCGTAACCCAGGCAGTGTCAGACTCAGCCCAACACTGCTCCAATATCCACCCAATTACTCCAAATGGAGACCCATTGTATGATCAGTAAACGGATCCGAGATTGAATACAAGCAAGAGAAGAGAGAGATTCCTTGCACACTTGCCTATTTCTTTCTTTCCATATCGACTACCAAATAGCCTTAGGAAGAATCGACCAAATTACCTTCTGACTACTATCCTCACTTGCACAAAACTAGAACAGAATATATATTTATTTAAGGACTGAAATCAACCTTAACATTGATTTTTGATCGATCGTACTTTTCAAAACACTAAACGCTCTTGCTGCTTCTGCTTTCACATTAAAAGGCATATAAATACACTAAACTTTTAAGGACACTAAAAAACTCATTCAGGAACTCACATTGTCAACAATTCAGTAATTCAAAGTCACACAGATGGCCAAACTAAGTTCCAGGTTCCTTAATCATCACCGATTCTCTTTTAACCTCATCTTACCCCTCTACATGGTAATCGAATCGAAGTTTGTTCACATTTGTGTTGGGTTAAAATATTTCAACAGCTACTCCGCTAGAATTAAAATTTTAGATTTACAGATCTCCTAAGCATTGCAACATAGCAATCAGCTTCCATTCAACTTTAAGAATTAACAACTATTCAGAAATGCAACCTATCTATTTTTTTTTCAAATAAACTTAATTATTAGCAAAAACCCATCACCCAAAACTTCCCTTCCAGATAAAACCCTCGAATCAGTAACATCTAACCATAAACCCATCAAAATTCAGAACTTGAAACAAAAACTAAAAGGAACATCCTTTGATTAACAGGTACCTTAGATTCACTCATCGTTACTGAAGAATCGAAGATACGAAAATGAAGCACTCAAACCGAACCTGGTCTTTTGGTGATCGAAGACGAAAAGAAGCCGTATTGGGGAGGAATTAAAAACTAGGTGTACAACCCAGTTCCGAGGAGAGCAGAAGAAAGAGAAAGGTTGATGGGAGACATGACATGAGGAGAGATAGAGAAGGAAAAGTAGAAACAGAGCATCTGACTTGGGGTTTCTCCCTTTTTCCCTGAATCAAATGAGCAAGGGAGCTTCTGCTCAATCGGAGCATCGACTTCGAGAGAGAGGGAAGAACCCTAATTTCAGACAAAATTTGGGTTTTTTTTTTTTGGGTGAGTGTTTTCAAACTTTCACCTCCATTTGCTACTATAAGTTGCCAAATAGTTACTGAATCACAAATTGATGGGTCCCACACACCAAAAAAATTGACTAAGTTACAGATCATGACCGTTAAATCTATTGCTTGACCCGATCACTCAAGCCATTATCACAACCAATCACGATTGCACTCGGGGAGAGTTCAATCGTACCCACAGGTCAACACGTGTTTTTTATAACCCTCATTAACTGTAGTTAAGATTCAATAACACTTAATATTCAACAATCTAATTTGATGTTTAGAAAATTATTTTTTTTTAAAAATTAATCCCAAGGTTAAATTTTTTTTCTAAATACCAAGGTTAGATTGTTGAACTCTAAGGATTAGGGAATCTTAACCACAGTTAAAAGTGTTACATGTTGACCTGGGGATGCGATTGAACTCAATCACGATTGGTTGTGATTTGATCTCAATCTAGTCGGCATTTGATGGGTTAAGGATGAGAGTTTTAACCCATGGATGGGAATTCAGTATGACTTGTGCGATCCCAACGCTCTAGGGGTGTCCGGGCTGGGTTCGATTATTTGTATTAATATAGGATAAAGCTTTTGAGAACCCCTTAGGGCCAAGACCACCGAGACCATGCTTTAAGAGCATGGGATTTCATGTGGGGTCTACCATGTGAAATGGGCCACACCTGAAATCCAATGCTCTTAGAGCATTGTCTCGATGGTCTCGGCCCTAATGGGGTCTCAGTAGCAAAGTTCATTAATATATTAGCGATTACAAACATACCATACAAATTTTGTATTTAATCGATCATTTGTATGATCAAGGGGTAATATGAGATCGATCGTACAAATGATCAATTGCTAATTACGATTGTGAACATAAAACCACATAAATTTTCTATTTAATTGATTATTTGTATGATCGATCGTTATCTTATATCGATCGATCACTATATGAGATCAATAGCAAATAGCGATTGTTGTGTAATTACAATCAATCTGTTCATAAAAACATATTTTTTTGTTAATTGGAATGTATTATTACAATAAGATAATAACAAATTTATTTAATAATCAGCTTAATTTTAATATAATGTTATTACAAGATGTCTATATGTTTATTATACAAGTTGGTCACTTTGTACATTCTTATAACCCAAAAATGATTATACACAAACCTCTCATACAATTTTTTTTTTCTAATAATGGACAAATAATTATACATCAGCATCCCATACAATTTCTCATTTCTAAAAATCTACAGTTAACCGAAACAACTCACTATCCACAATTACTTCTTCTTTCGGAGGCCTCAAAATTATCCCTAAGTTGGGCAATATCTTCTAAGAGTACTTTAATGATAGTTGCCCATAATATCTTTCACCTCTCATTTGCTCGTGAAATTCTCCTCCCTTGAGACTGGATGTGTCATCTTCTTTTGTGGACCATTGATTGTCAACTTAAAAGATATTTTCAACTACAAAAGTAATTAAAATAATATACGTTAGACAATCACTACTACAAATATGTTATTCATCACAGTTGCATTTGCAAGAACAATGATGGCGGTTTTGATAGATACGCTGATAAACATTTGTCGCGAGAAATATAAGATCATGATTATTATTTTACGGTGATAATAAATTTTTATTAAATCACGGTTAAATATATAGATCACGATTCATAACATAATTGTGATCTAAAATCTTTTTAATAACATGTGTTGTCAATGCAAACGTAATCTTTTTGACTGAATTTTTATATTCTAATTAAAATTGAAGAGAAGACTAGTCTATGTTGCTGTAATTATGCTCTTGAATGTTTGACAGTATTACATCAACACATTGCAGTACCAGATTGAATATCCGCAAATTCTTACAAAAATCTTGATGATATTTTCATACTTTTTTGTGGTAGTTCAATCTGGTATGGCAATGTGTGATGTAACATTTAAGAATAGAGTTGCAGCAACACATATGATTAGCTAGTGTGCACTATAAAAACACCCTGCTTGGATATTTTAGAGAATTGAGTTCTATTGGAAATAGAACACTTAATTAGAAAGAATGATGGTCTTGTGTGTTGCTAAAATTATGTACGGGGGCAGGAGTTGTGGTATGGGATCACGAGGGTATCTTTCTGCATCAATTCAAAAAACCTCTCTCTGGAGGCTCTGCTCGACTTGCTGGGGTAGAGGCGATTATGTTTGGTCTTGCCATGGTAGGTCTCATAGTTGGCCCAATCTTATTGTTGAATTTGATGCTAAAGAAGCGGTGGACATTCTCATGGGAAGAACAGATCAGCAGCACTGAGACATCATCACTGAGATGGATGATATTTTCCATTTGAAAGGCTTGTGTGCTCAAATTGAATTCCAACATGTTAATCGTCTAGCCAACTCGGTGGCTCACAACCTAACGCAACAAGCTCTAATGGTTCGTCTAGCCAACTCGGTGGCTCACAACCTAGTGCAACAAGCTCTAACAGTTCGTCTAGTCAACTCGGTGGCTCACAACCTAGCATAACAAGCTCTAACGGTTAACCTCTCCCAACTCCATAGTAACCCCGCTCATCGTGTGTCTACTATGGTGGCCTTAGATTCTCCGGTCTCACAGATATCTGTAAATACTTTTCAATGAATAGAATATCTACTTACCAAAAAAAATATGTCACAGTATATTGGATGTGTTAAAGTATTACATTAACACACTGCAGTACCGTGCCATATAAACATCCTGATGTTCTTTCCATAAGCTTTGTGGTGGTTCAGCCTGGTACTACAGTGTGTGTTGTAACATCCAAGAGCCGAATAACAACAACACATCATGAACAATGATCACTATTAGTTAAATAACCGTGATTCATTTAAATAACAATAACGGTTTAAAAGAAACCATGATTGTAAGAATTGTCATTTCATCTACATTTAGTAATTATTTTTCAATTACAATCACGGTTATCAAATTAACGATGATTCTATAAAATAAAAAATCACAGTTTACTATAGATGGTAATCATTGTAAGGTCTGTCTTTTCAACTACAAAATTATAAATTTTAGTTAATTATTTTAGAGTTACAATCACAGTTACAATAAAAACATTGATGATATGGTAAAATGGATCATGCTAATAATAAAAAATCATAACTCTACATATTTTCACTGAAAAAGTCACTTCATCTCTCTTTTTGCGCGCAGTTTTTTAACATAACTCATAACTCTCTATGTTTTTTCTTCTAACAACCACTGTATCATTCTCTCTCATAAAGGTTTTGTTCAGTTCAAACTTCGGCATCCGTTCTATTCAACATCTGGCAACTGTTCCCTTCCTTCTTCAGGTATAATTTTTTATCTCTCTTCTTCTATTTATTTTCACTCAAATGATTAAACAAATGCTCAAAACATATTGAACCAGATTACTTAAACAAATATTTTTTTAGTGAGGCAAGCTTCCAATGAAAAATTTATACTTTTGACATAAAGTATACAATACTTTTCAATGTTTTCAACATTCAAATAAAGGTTTATTGTTTCAAATTGATTGGAATACATTTGTTTATAACAATCATGTTAGGAACATAATATTTTGACACAAAGCCAAGTACTAGTGCTCCTACCTTGAAAATAAAATTCAGTGCTCCACCTTGTGTAAACGTCTGAGGCAAAATAATACCGATGACAAGAAAGTCATTGAATTTAATTGGAAAGGAATGTCAACTGGTGTCAATGCAAAGGATTTGAGTTATTTCATTGATATATTTACACGTGAAATTCTAAATATTATAGAGATTATAAACAAGTTTCAAATTAGGTTAAAGACACATTTTGGGATCAGTTGACTGTAAGAATCATTGCATATATAATATACATACTGTTTTTTGTCTGTATATATGTAATTCTTTGAAATTCTGCCAAAAGACACTTAAAAACTATATGTTTACACTGACTTTGTCTGTATGTCTTATTGTAACAACAATTTGATATTGCGGAAAGATACAAAAACTAATTTTTGAAAATTTTAAATTTCTCTTGAAGACATTCAAGAAGTACCTCTGAAAGAATTACATTTATCAATTTTTCACCGGTGGGGATGTCGTTCTAATAAATTTTCCCACAGAATATGTACGTACTAGGCTTGAACACTAGGATGAGTTTGTAAAGTTTACTATATCAGATGAATTCAAGGTTGGTAAAAATTATAATTATTTATCTATTATATTTAATCTTTGTACGTTACTTGAACTTATGCTTAGTTGTATTGCAATTTTCAGGTCATAAGATATAGAAATAAAGAAATAAGGAAGAAGAATATATACTCCCATCATCTAAGCAGGAGGGTTGTGATGAGTTTGAAAAAAAAATTATGAGTGTTTACATTTCTAGAATTTAAATTTATGTAACTATTAAATTAATCATTAGCCTAAATACTAATCTTTAATATTTAATATTTGGCAAATAACTAAATCCGCTTCTCAAGGGCAGTCATTTGAGAAAGTGGAGAGACATACTTTGTGGGTTAAGGCCCGACAAATACCGCAATGTCAATATACTTCAGATGAGACTAGAGAAAAGTCAGCAAAAATTTTAAGTGTATATTTGATTATTAGTTTTCTTATTATATGTGTTTCTTTACTAGCATATTCTCCGATTAGCTGAATGTTTCTTATGTGGGAATAATTTGAGCAGCAATATGTCAAGGGATGAAGGAGCTATTGCCCAAGGAATCGACCCTAAAGTTCTATTTGAATTCTTTGTGCGGAATTTAATTTATCACATAATTAGCAATTAACAATATTAAATAATGCAAATCAGAAAATTAAATACAAGAGTTAAAGAAGACAAACACAATAATTTTGTTCACGAGGCTCGGCAATTTTGCCTACATCCCCACCTCAAGCTACCCGCAAGATGATTCACCACGATTTGATTATCGTACAAACTTCTTCTGGATGAAGCCCAAACCTTTTACAATCTCTTTTCTGGGTCAAGATCAAACCTTACAAGGGAACAATCCTCCCTAGACTTAGTCCACTTTCCGGGCAGTGACTAGACCTTCCAAAGCTCTCCACTTCAAGGACAAGAATCCACAATTTCTTATTTTTACATACACTTCAAGGAGTGATGGTTACAATCTGATTTTGTTTCTAATACAAGTTAATAAATCACTTTCAAGCTCTCTAAGAGCCTCTCAAAAAATGCGATTGAATAGCTCAAGAATGACTCTTATTGAATTTCTAGGTTCAACTCTATGAATTTTGAAATCTAATTTTTGGAGTGATTAATTGAATTGAAAGTTTGGATTTCTAGTTTTGACTTATAAAACATTCCATTTTATAGTTCTTGCAATAATATAGCTGTTGGAGGCATCATCCAAAGAAAAAGAGTCATTTAAAAATAACCATTACAGGGTGTTTATAGCTGTTTACAAATCATCTAATCGACTGGATGGTTCATTTAGTCGACTGGAAAAGACAACAATGTCTTTTAAAAGATAGCAATGTCATTTCGAAGACAGTAAAATTGTTGGCCTATTTAGTCGATTGGATGACATCATATAGTCGACTAGATAGAACAATTTTTGCTCAAAATGCTGAAATCCATTTTTCTGAAAATTTGGCCTATCTAGTCAACTGGATGGCTCCATATAGTCGACTGGATAGAGTAATTTTTGCTCAAAATCCTTAAATCTATTTTTCTTAACCTTAATAATGGGAATAATTACCTTAGTTAATTCCTTTATCTTTTTCATGACTTTCATCATTCTTTATAGTGTCTTAGGGCCTTATATATAATGATATTCAATTGGGTCTTAAGACACCTATGGTCAATCTAAGTATTGAGCATTCAATCAACCAAACTTTGAAGAATTTTTACAAAAGTCCTAAACCACTCTCAAATTAACATATAAAACTTATTTAAACCATAGAGAGTCTTCAATCTTGATCTTGACTTGATTTCATCTTTATTAGCTTCATGATCTTCTTTCTTTATCTTTTATGATTTGAGCTTGGATATGATCTTTAAATATCTTCATTATGATCCAAATTTGATCAATAGCCTGATTTGACTTGATGATGAATCTTTCATCATGGATAGTGTCTTTTTCATGCTTTTTCACTTTCAATGGTTTGCTAATGCTCTTCATAAACTAATTTTCACATAAATTCAATTGAGACATTAGTAACTCAAACCTCATTCTATTATTGTGTTATCATCAAAATCACCTATGGTGGAAACCTATATGCTAATTGTATAGTGATGAAGCAATAAAAGAACTTAATAAGGAACTACCTCAATACTTGAGAAGTTAAACTATTTAGAATAATATTTCCATATATATATTTTGCTCATATTGTAAATAAATTTATATTATTTAATTAATTGATCTATAGTATATTATATTTGCGAGTAGGTGTTTATGAATTTAGCGGGAGGTGCGAGGAGTTACAGGTTGAAGGGCTACATAATATTTCTGGATTTCAAATAAATTAATAATCACCGTTAACAATAAAACCGTAAATATGTGGGATAAACGATCATGGTTACCTTTGTAACTGTGATTTTGTTATCAAAACAATCACGGTTTAGATAAATAAAAAGTGATATAAAATAGTTGAAGAAGCTATTTCAAAGGGAATGATCTCGGTATTTATGATATTCAATCATGAATAAAATTGTGATCTATATTCATAACAATCACGGTTAAGGTGAAAACTGTGATATTTAAATACGTACGATCGATCACCGTTGAAAGGTCGTGGTTTAGTCTGCACGCGGTAATCGTGATCAACATCTTACAGTCACGGATTAAAACCGTGAGCAATGAGCCTTTTTTTGTAGTGAATATAACAAAACTGAATTTTCAATTGGTATAATTCAACAATCAATTGATATGCCATATCGATCAATCGATAAGGAAATCGATTGATCAATATTGTAAGTGCAGTACATGAAAACAAATGGAAAAACTGATAAAAATGAAGGAAAATCATTGAACGAAAAAACATGAATGAAAAATGAAGGGGTTGTAATGGATTCAAACACTAAAAAGATGAAAATAGATTATAAATGTAATGAGCATTATAAATGAAGATGATCAAAATCATTTAAATGAAAAAAATAAAAGAATAAATAAGAAATTTGAATGGATTCAAACTCTAGAACGTAAAAAAAAAAGTATGAATGAAGAAGATGTCACAAATGAAGATTATAATGTATATGAACGAACTCTTACCTCCACACCCTATGAATCAAATTGAATGAACAAGATCAAGATCTTATTTTTCTTCCGTAAAATGAATAGGAACAGAGAGAAAATTGTTTCTCTTTTGGGTAGATAAAATGACATTTTGGTTCATCTCACGTTAAGTCTCACTCGTGTGCGACACTTACACATGATGTTTAAGCCTAAAAAAGATATTTTGAAAGATCAAAGTCTATTTTTAGGGTTTAGCAAAACTTGGAACTTATTTTGATAAAAAAATTTCTTCTAATTTTGTAAAGAATCTAGATTAGCTCTAAGAGTCAATGTGATTGTGGTCGCGGTTTGATCAATGACTAGAAAAATAATTTTAGCCCATATGATCTAAGACCCAAGTGTGGAGCACGGTCAGCCGGTTATTGAAATTGAGCACAAACTATATACATTTTCTTTGTGCGGACCATTTAGAGGGGTAGGCATTTTGTGTGGTTTAGTTGTGTAAGGTATGAGGAAGGGAGATTTTCAATGCTTTCGGAATTTATTTAAGAGGAATACTAAACCTACTCTCACAAACCCAAAAAAAATGTACATACTTCCCCTCTTTTAATAATCAAAAACATTTTCCCTCTTTAAATAATAATTTTGTCTTTATTAATCCACTTATATTGCAAGCCCACATAATCATTGATTGTTTTATTAAATTATTTTTTTATTATTTAAAAAGGTAAAATTATGAAAATGCAAGTATACTTGGCATTCCACTTTATTTAATAAGGGTTAGATGAGAATTTTTTTTCGGACTACTGCAATGGGAAGAATCTATGAGGAATTAGGGAAATTACAAAGGAAAAGGGCCTTTATTAATTCAATCTTGTTTATACAATTGACTTCACATAGCAAGTGCAATTCATAAGTCTTCATCCACTGAATAATTTAATTTGAAAGAAATTGATAATTTAAAATACTAATAACCGTTTGAGAGTTGATAGATAATAATTAAAGGGTGGTGCTAGGTGCACCCCAATATTTGCTAGTATACACCAAATTTCTAAAGAAAATAAATTAAACAAGAAAGGGATCAAGCTGTCCTCGTCTCCTTCCTGGTTACCAACCCTACTCTCATTCTTCATAGGTCTCCAACCAAACCCCATTCCCCCAAAACTCCTCTCTCTCTCCTCTCTATACATATTGAGGATGTGTTCGAGCCTTGGAACAATCATGGGTTATTGCAATCATCTTACATTAGAGTCTTGGACGTCTACCCAGTAACCATCATCATTCAGCACCACAAGCTTGGGCTGGAGACTAATTGAGACCTCAAATGAGACGTAGATGGGTTGTTACCGCCAGAAGAAATTGGGGCTTGGACTACGTTGTTGCTTCTCTTCTCTGCTATTGTGGTATCTCAGTCTCGAGGGGTCAATATGCGGAATGCTCCGTGTCAACAAGTGCTCATTTAAGAAATTCATATTCTTCTTTCTTCACTATCTCTCTTGTTTCCCTTTTGGATATGGAGAGAAGGGATTTTGTAGTATTTGCTTTAATTAGGGGAACAAAATACAAAAGCATTCTGAGCGATCACGTGAAGAGGTGGATTTGAAGATGTTGGTTAACTATAATAGGGGTTTTGCTGGAGACTAAGGAAGAAGGAGAAGAGGGTAGTTTTGCCATCTTCTTAGATTAATTGAAATTTTCTTAGATTAATTGAGGTGTGCATAGTACTACCCTAATTAAATTTCAGAATTTAAATGCTCACAATCCCTGTGAATTTGAATTCATGTGAAATTAGAACACTTCATTTTCGATGTTCTGTGAGAATTATAATATATGTCTAAGATTTGGTTAATGCGGTTTACTTATGTATTAAGAATTTATATAAATCTTCATGAATTCTTTTGTGTCAATTAGGATTAGTTATTTAGTAGTTAACTTATGTGGAATTTTTGAAAAATTTTAATTGTATTTTTACTAGTAAATAATTACTACTCAACTCCTCTTGTATTTATTATTTAAAGATTACAATAAGTCTTTTATCAACAGTAACTGGAAAAACAATGAAATCTAAAATTTGGAGATCGTTCCACATTTTTTTTTGTTGAGGGTATCATTTAACTATAATTAGTAGTGAGAACAAAGGTTTGTGGTTAGCTTGGGAGAGTGGAGCTTGTGAGCACGGATTTTGGCTACCCACATTTGGCGTGTTATTGTTCAAAGTCGCCACTTATTAATTCGGCAGGGATAAATCCCGGGTAATGGATAAGGTCTTGGTCTGCTTAAAGTTCTGAGTAAGAGGTTCGGTTAAGCCTGGAGAAGGTGTTAGGCACCCCAGTACTTCCAATTTACAACGGTTCCCTACTTACTAGGTTTAAGCCAATTTAATGTCAATGATCACTCAAATGCCTTAGGTTCAGTTTATACTAATCCAAGAAGGGAAAAGCTAACTAGGGTCGAACCCAAGTTGGGTTGCCTACGTACTCACATTGGGGTGAGATTAGACCGAGCGTAGTTCTGGCACATGAGCCCATGTCAAGGCTAAGGAAGTGTTGTGTGTGTACTAAGGGTGGCTTAGGGTCTAGTCCGGTGGACTAAGGTTGAGTTGACCGGGGTTGGTCAAGTGCATGGTATTGGACCCGGTAGGCCAAAAGGGTAGTCCGGTAGACTAGGGGTTGGGCCCGGTAGACCAAGACTGGGCCCAGTAGGCTAAGGGTGTAAGCCCGGAGGCTATGGTTTGGGCCCGGTAGGCCGAGATTAGGCCCGGTAGGCCTTGGTTAGACCCGGAGGTCAAGAGTAAGCCCGGTAAGCTTTGGATTGGGCCCGGTAGGCCAAGGGTATGCTCGGTAGGCTTTGAGTTTGGCCTGCTAGGCTTTGAGTTTGGCTCGGTAGGCCAAGGGTAAGCCCGGTAGACTTAGAGTTAGGCCCGATAGGCCAAAAGGGGTTTAGCCATGGTTAGGGTTGCTAACCGGGCTTGGGCAAGATCCAAGGTATGTTTTATGGTATTTAAATGTGATGTAAACATTTTTAGAGATTTTTTCCAATTTTTCTCAAGTTAAATGAGGCTAACCATGGTTAAGACATGAGTATAACTATGGTTAGTCCGGATAACCAAGGTTAGGCAATGTACAAAGTCAAATTTGGAATTATATTGCCATTTGGGATTTTTCATAACTTTTTGACATTTTCCAAAGTTTAAATGGGTTTAACTATGGTTATACTAAGTGTTAACCATGTTTAAGCTCATCTAACCATGGTTAGGCATGAGCACACAGTCCAAGAGTTACATTTTCCAAAGTTTCAGAATATTTTAGATTTTTAAGGATTTTTCCAAGAATTTTGCTGAATTAACCATGGTTAACTCTTTAATCATGGTTGATTTAACCATGGTTAAGGTAAGGGATGGCCTAGGCAAGTTGGGATGGGCTCCTGGGAGTCATGTCAGGTCTAATGGGGGCCACCCATGGGCTGTGGGCTCACTGTAGAGCCCAAAAAAAATCAAAAACCATACTGTCAGCAGATGGATTGCCGACAGCTTAGGGCCATTTTTACCACAGTTTAAAGGATCATAACTCTAGTTAAGAGATGAGTTAGGGGGCCTATGGTCTTGAAGCCCAGGATGAGGGGAATACCCTAGGCCTGAAGTAGGCCTCAGGAAATGTCATGTGTGGGCTTGGTGTGGGCCCAAAGTCAGCGTTACATAAAATAATAAGTGTCGGTAATCTGATTACCGACACTTAGACAGTTTTTTCAATTTTTGCAACTTAACCCTAGTTAGGCTGATGGGTGAGGGCTGTAAAGCTCAGGTTGAGCTCCAGGAGGTCTTAGGGATCTAACCCAGGCCTTGGAGGGGCCCAGGGGATGCTCAAGTGGGACCTACAGGCCTTGAAATAGAAAATACCCTGGGTGTCGGTACTGAGTTTACCGACACCCTGAAGTTTTTTCAAAACTTGAAAATACCCACTAGGGATGCTATGGAGGAGGAACCATGGGTTCCCTCATGGTGTGAGGGATCCCCAGAACCCTCTGAGGTTGTTGGGGAGCTGTTGTGCCCTTGGGGGGTTCTCCACACCTATGGAGGTGGGAGAGACCCCCCACAGTGGGTGATCTTGCAAAACCGAAGCAAAAGGTCCCCTGGAATGGACCAGGGGCTCACAAGTATGTCTGAAACTGAAAATAAAAGGGGTAGGGGGAAGCCCTACCTTGCTGCCAAGATGCTGGAGTTGGTGTGGCCGATGGTGGCGCTGTGGCGGAGCTGCAGGTAGTGGAGCACGGTTAGGGAGGTGCTAGGAGGCTGCTATGAGCTCTAAGGGAGTAGTGGGGCTTGCCTAGAGCTTAAGAAGGAGGCAGGAGGCCTGGAGTTCAACAGGGGTTCGGATTTGGGGGTGTTTTCAGTGGAGCTCAAGGGCTATGGGGGTGTCCCCTTTATAGGCTAGGGGTTGGGGACACCCCTAGTATTTGTACGGTGGTTGGTGAGGCTCTCATGAGACGGAGAGGGGTGTAGCAGGTCGGAGGTGGAAGCAGCAGGCGTGCCTGGCCGCACAAGGGAGCTAGTGTGCTGTAAGAAGAAGAAAACAAAGTTGTTGGTAATGTGATTACCGACATCCTCAAACTAGTGCATTTTTGGGGTGTCAATAATTCTATTACCGACACCATTGGTTTTTAACCAAAGGGCCTGGCCCAGTGCTGTGCACACGGTACGGGGGCTTCCAAGTTCAAATTGTGTGGGTCTGGGCTTGGGCCAGGCCGAGAGGCTTGACCCTTAGGGTTTTTGGACCTAGGGTTTAAGCCCTAATGGGCTAGGGCTTGGCTAGGGCTAAGTTAGGGCTCAGCTAGGGCTAGGCAAGGGATTACCATGGTTAAGAGACTTAACCATGGTTAGCTAGGGCTTGGTTAGGGCTAGGTTTTTCCTAAATTTTAGATTAGGGTTTGATCCTAGGGTTCAACTAGGGTTTACCTAGGGTTAGGGCTTAACTAGGGTTAAATCCTATGGTTTGGATAGGGTGATACCTAGGGTTTGCTAGGGTTTTACTTATGTTTAAGGGAACTTGGCTGGGGATTACCATGGTTAAGGGACTTAACCATGGTTAGCTAGGGGTGTAAAAATTGGGTGCTTACAGAGCTCTTACGAACTCTTCACCCGGGGGGATTGGATCCCCAAACCTCCCTTAACAGAGAGGCCACACCCCACCACTGGCACAAGAGGCAGGGTGTTCGTTCCACATTGAATGAAGCTAATTCACCCTCACAAGATGTTGTGTAAATTCTTCATATTTGTTTTCTTTTTTCGTAGTAAAAAGTACTAGGGAAGTTAGTACAAAGATGTTGGTCAATTTGTGCATTCCCAACGCTATTATTGTAGAATGTGTCAAATTGGGCTAAAAATGATAGAGTATCTCCAACACTGCCCTAAATAGACTTTTTTCACTAGTTTAGGAAGCCTGATGACAAAATTGAAGCTCCAAGAGGCTCACTGAAGACACTCGCAATTATAAGGAAAGTAGCGAGCATTTCAACTTGTCGATTCATTTTATACTATTTTTAAAAATGATCGTTGGAATGCCTGAAAGAGAGAGCTTGACGAAATAGGAAAAAGATTGGGAGTGATGTTGGAGTTTAACCTTGAAAAAGTGGCTCCCTATTTGAGGGAGCTCCTTATTTTAGAGAAAAAAAAGGGGAAAATTTTAGCTTAAGTGCTGGAGATGCTCTTACAGCCTTGTGTACTAAATGGTACTAATATTGATTGGGAGGTTATAACTGGACTCAATGTATTAGATAATATAGAGGAGTATTGTAATAAGGTGAGTGAGGTACATTACATCATTCCAGTGTTTCTCATCACAATATTAGATTAGCATTAATCAAGGATAGATTCGATTTGATTAGATTAGCTAGGTTGATTTACTTTCCATAAAGTCTATCATGTTATCTCTATATAAACCATAGTTAGGGTCATTGTAAATCATCCAAGTTTATCAATAAATCAGAATTTCTATATAATATTAGAGCGGTTCCCGGTGGGTGGCATTGCCGCCACCCGTTCAGATTGAAGTTTCATATTTTTTATTTTTATGCCTTTGATATCCGCTATGAAGTATCAAGTTCATCTAAGCACCGCCTCTAGTCCCTAAAGCTTCTCCTTAAAATCAACCCATGACAGCCGCCAGAATTCTTATAATTTGTCGCAGCCAGATTCCCATACATGGTGATCTCTCACGTTTTACTTACACATGTTGCTCCTTGTATTTACCTATCTCAAGTTGTTACTGCCCGCAACCAGATCTGGAGCATTATTGTGAGATATGTCGTCCCACCTAGAGCTTCTAAATGATCATCTTTGATATCTCGATCTTACCTTTCCTTATTTCATATAGAACAAACATCAAAGACCTTTGGAGGGGTGGCTGCATCTCGTAAGAGGAACAATAAGAAATAGAACAGAAACGTAAGATAGAGACAAGGATAATAGAAAAAAAGAAGGATTGTTATCCTAATAGATCAGGAAAGCAACCTATTTAGACGGAGAAATGCAGCTCTCATCGTTGCGGACATCTAGAGAGAGGAGCACCAATCACCTCTTCAGCTCAATTTCAAGAAAAAATAAGTTGTTTTGAAGATTGAGTTCGAACAACTCACGCCCATAGAGGCCAAAATTGTGGGTTGAAGTTGAGTCCCCACCCAGTTGTCTTATTGAGGCCGATCATTTTAAGCCCATTTTGAGGTTTACTATCTAAGCCCGCTAGAGGCACCTTTTCTCGGCCCATAAAGGCTCTCTTTATAGGCCCATAGAGGTCATCTATTCAGGCCCATTGAGGCTGATTTTCTTGGCCATTGAGCCTTGTCAAGCCCATTAGTGGCACTGTTTTTCAAGCCTATTTGAGGCATTTCCTTTAGGTCCTTAGAGACCTTTCTTTTGGTCCATTGGAGGCCCATTTGATTCAACTACATCTATCAACAAAGCAAGCGACATGCTAACTCAAACAAAAAAAACATGCAGAGAAGATCAAAGGTGTCAAACGGAGAGAATATATATATAAAAAAAAGGTGTCATGCAAAGATCAAATGTCTCAAGCGGAAATATAAAGGTGTCAAGCAGATTTCTATTGGCGGCAAACACAATGGAGATTTTTCAATCCTCATTTGTTTGAGGGTAGACATCATTCAAGTGTAACTCATCACAATATTAGATTAACATTAATCAATGATAGATTAGATATGATTAGATTGATTTACTTTCCATAAAGTCTATCATGTTATATCTAAATAAACCCTAGCTAGGGTCATTGTAAATCATCCAAGTTTATCAATATATCAGAAATTCTATATAGGGGAGTCCGGTTATGGCACTGAGGTCACCATGGGTCCCTTTTGACACCCCTTAACTGTGGTTAAGATTCACCCACCCCTAGAGTTCACCCATCTATCCTTGGTTTTAGAAAAAACTATCAAAAGGAACACGTGGTGACCTAAGGGGCATAACCAGACTCGGGAGAATTCGGTTATAACCGTAGAGGATTTCATTCCATATTGATTTGGCATACGAGTCATTCCAATTAAGGTTGATGGACCATATTTACCCTATAAAAGCAAGCTACTACTGTTTTCTCCTACTATATTCAAATCCAAAATTATTCTTACTATAATAAAGGCATCTAATAAAGATTTGGAGCAAAAGTAGTGAGTGAAATTTCAAGTTTAGAGGTCATACTAAATACCCTGGACCTCAAATGGCTCCTATTAATGTTCTAAAACATGAGATATGTTAAGGTTTAACATATTATAGTCGACAAATTACATAGCTCTAACAACCTGATTGATTGTCTTCAAAGAGTCTCTTGTTGACAATTAGTCTAAAACAATCACAAATTAGAGCACAATTAACTACAATAAATAAAGAGATAAAATAAAATAAATAATTATATAATGGATCAATCTAACTGAAAGGTGCTCGAAAAGACTTTCTTGAATATAATCGAAACCTCCTATTGTGCAAGGGATAAGGCAGCTCTATCTCTGGGATTCAACTCATCTCGAATTCATCCGATCTTTCCCTACAAGTTTGTATAACTTGGCGGAAAACAACGGTACCCAACCTCCTTCAGAATGCCTGAATAAATTAAATTTTAATTTAAAGTAAATCTACTCACATACTTTAAATTTAATCATGAATTTTGATTTAAATTCTTCAATTAATTTAAATCTATCTAGAAATCGTCCCAAAAATTTGGGTTAAATTATGATTTTCAAATCACTCTAAAATTTGATTATTAAATCGAATTAGAGTTACATATATAAAAAAAGCATTCCCAATTAATTTCATTTAAACAAGAAATTTCATTAAATGTTGCAGATAGCTCAGATTACTCAATCTAATAAATTGTTCCAAAATTAAACAAAGTTTCGACTTAGCCTATGCGGTTTCGGATTGATGAATTAACCCAATTAAGGACTGATCCAAAAATGACTATCTGATCGGACTATCTTAAGTTTCTAATCAATTATGATTGACCCAAATGGTCTATCCAATTATTCTGGACAAGAGATGGTTCATTTGAATTGTCAAACAAATTGACCTGGAGGTCTGTCTAAAAAGATAGTCCAGTTGGATCAATCTAACGGGTTCAAACTGATTAGTTTGGTCCCAAGAGAGGTCTATCATAGTGTCAAGACATAGTCTGGCCTCAGTTTAGTTAACCAAAAGACACTAGAATGGATGAGAAGACTAATGCCCAAGGTTTGGACCCTAGAGGAGGTTGAATAGGGTCTATGATCTTTTAAAATTTCTTAATATTCTCTATTTACGGAATTTCAATTTTACTAATTAAAAGGAAATGAAAATATACAATTCTCCACAATCAATAAAAAGCAATAAAGTAAATTGTAATGACCCGCATTTAATTCACTAGGTTCATAATTGTGTGAGTTAATTTCACAAATAAATGCTCATAAAAATTTACGTAAATCCTAGGAGAGAATTAAAGTCTTAAAAATCTTGAATTTCAAAACCTAGTTAATTCACTTGATTTAGTGAATTTATAAAGATAAATTGTACTAAATCAAAGAAAAACAAAAAGTAACAAAAGACTTTAAAAAAAAAAAAAAATGGTCGACGCCGGCGATCGATTGCCGCCGGTGGGCGATCGATCGCCCAAAACACCACTCGGCGGTAGACTTGCGCGATCTCTATTGTTTTGAGTCCCTAGGGCTCCCAATGTATAAATACCCCCCTTATACTCGTGGGTTAGGGTTTCTAAGACCTTCTAAACCTAGAAGAGAGAAAAATAGAGAGTTTCTGAGAGATCCAAAGGGGCATGACGATCAAGGTAGAACCTATTCGCAAGCGATAGATCGTAAGGAGATGATCAAGTGAGGTAAATAACTGATCTAGTGAACCATATTTTGAATACCAACCTAAAAGAATGAATAAAAAGGAGTAAACCTAAAGGAAGATATAAGAATAGATAAGATCTATGAACATGTCTATGATTTTTGTTTCATTATGATTGATTTGTTAAAATAGGATGTGAAAAACTTAGTAAAGATATTATTTCATTATTTTGAGGGTTAAAATAGGATGTGAAGAACTTAGTAAAGATATTGTTTTATTATTTTGATGGTCAAAATAGGATGTGAAGAACCAAAATTATGATCCCGGTTATTGAATGATTAAAGTAGGATATGAAGAACTATATTTGATTCTATTTTTCGTGGATGATTAAAATAGGATGTGAAAAACTAAATTTACAGTTTCAGTAAATTATTCTTCGGTGGTTAAAATAGGATGTGAAAAACCATAATTATGATCACCATTTATTATTAGAGAACGATTTAAAATAGGGTATGAAAAACTAGATTTATAATTTCTGTTTATTATTCTTAATGGTTAAAACAGGACATGGAATACCTAGTGAATATATTGTTTTATCATTTTTGAATCGTTGGATTTTGATGTGATGAACCACGTTTAAATTTAATTATGATTCAACAAGGGGATTGAGAAAATTAATGGAAGTAAGTAGGTTCATGAGGAGAATGGGGTGATGGATGAAATTGAATGAATAATTTAACTGTGGTATTTTACTGATATGTGAGTTGATGTTATGCTTAGAAATTTATGAGAATTATTATTAATTAAAGGTGGTATAATTAGGATATTGACTTGGTTTAGAAAAAAATGAGATTTGGACATTTAATTTAGATCGTGATTATAAATACTATGATGTTGTTTTGCCGAATTATAGGAAATGTAAGAAGTTGTGTATCTCTGTTATTCTTCTTAATACATGATATATCATTGGGTAAACGAACCTCTGATGAAAGTCAAGCTTGCCTAGGCCTGGTTATCATAGTGGTATGGGACGCTATGATGAGATGTATTATGGCCCTTGACGATTAGTCTTAGGTGCAATTTAAATAAGAGATATATTATTGTGCACTCACGAATGAAAAATCTGTAAAAGTAAGAAAAAGAATTAAAGATAGTAATGAGATATAAGTGAGATCAAAAGTAAAGTAAGAAAAGTAAGAAAGTAAGAAAGAATGACACACGAAAATGATAATGCATGTTGTGTTGTGCACCACCGGATACCATCAAAGAGAGCGAGATGTATGCCAAAGTAAGTAAGTCGTCGTACCGGAAAATGTACTAAGTCGTCCGTGCCGGATAATGTACAAAATGAGATATCTTGGTAAAGTAAAGTATAGTAACCCATTTCCTTATATGGTAAAATGGTATTTTAATTTAGTACAAATACATGTGAATGAGTATTGATGAGATGATAATATAGGAAATATGAAAAGAAAGAATGAAAAGAAAGAAAAGTAAGAAAGTAAGAAAAAGAGAAAGAAAGAAATCGACATAATGTACATGTTTACTTTTCGCACTCTGATTTTATATGTAAACTGATGTATGAAGTAATGAAATGCATGTAAATATGATTCTTTATATTTTTTATTATGATCTGTTATATACGCGGAGTAATTCGTTACTTAGCCGATGACTTTTGTTGTCGGCAGATTCAGGTTTTGACATTTGTGCACCCGGACCTTGGGAAGAAGAAGAGTATATCGAGAAACCCGAAGGTGACTATCTCGAGGAAGAGAGGGACCTTGATCGATCGCCCTATTATTGAAGTTGTTTTATGGTTATTTAAATTCCAGAAGACTTTAACTAAATTGATAGAGACCCATATTAGTTAGTCTTTATGTTTATGGTCCAGATGGGTGACTAGGATTTATTACTTTTCAGTTACATTATGAAATTGGATTTTTAGTTGATGGTTTAATTGAAGAAAAATTTTTATGTCCACATTTTAATGTGCCTTTATTGCTTGCAACATGATGAATTATTAAGTGAGTCACGTGCCAAGATCTCACATCCTCGTAGGTGGGGTTTTGAGGTGTGACATAAATAGTAGGGAGAGAGAATGAAAACACAAGATATTGTTCACGAGGTTCGGTAATCCCGCTTAAGTCCCCACCTCAAGCTATACCCGCTAGAGGATTTACCACGATTTTTACTCAATCGTCGATCTTCTTTCGGGTGAAAATCAAACATTTACAATCCTCTTACGGGTGATGATCATACCTTAACAATCTTTTTACGGGCGAAGATCAAGCCTATACAAAGCTCCACACTTCAAGGACAAGAATCCACCGGTTCTTAATTTCTTTCACACTTTATAACAAAGTGGATTACAATCACAATATGCTCATTTACATGAGCTGAATGATCACTTTAAAGCTGTCTAAAATTCTTTCAAAGAATGGAGTTTAATTGCTCAAATTCAGACTCTTTTGGGTTTCTAGGTTTTCTACTCAAAAGATTGATCAATGAATGATAGAGTGAGTATTAGAATGATTGGAAAGATTGAATTTCTTAAATCATCTTATTTTAGCTCATAAAACATTCCATTTTATAGCATTTTCAAATATATAACCGTTGGAGAGGCATTGAAAAATATATGACTGTTGAAAACTAGCTGTTACAAGTTTTTTCTACGTCCCGAATGATTTCGTCGATGAAATTGGGTTGGCTCTCTGAATTCGTCGATGAGATGGAGACATAAATAAAAACAGTAGCTTCTGCGGCTGATTTCGTCGACGAAATTGCAATGCGCCTGAGATTTCGTCGACGAGATTAATTGATTTTTTCCATAATCTCATCTTAAGCAGACCTAAACGATGAGAATGAATTCTTTGGTCTTTTGGCTCATCTTTATCATGTTTTTTATCTTTTCAAATGATGTCATAGAGCCTTATAAAATTATTCAATTTTGGTCTAAGACTCTTATAGTTATTTTAGGCTTTGAGTTTTTCAAACAACCAAACTTTGTAAATTTTTTACAGAAGTCCTAAGCATTCTTATCCTATAAATATAAAACAATAAACTTGAGAGTCTTCATTTTCAACTTGATCTTGATCATCTTCTTGGATTTCATCTTTAAGCTTCATGACTTGTATTTGGTATGATCTTTAACTTGATCCATCTTGATCTAATTTGACTTGCTTTGACTTGAAGATGATTCTTCTTATATATGGTGTCATTTTCATGCTTCTTCATAGACTGACTATACTAATGCTCTTATACACTGAATTTTACTTAAAACTTATAGAGACATTAGTAACACAAATGATATTATATTATTGTGTTTTTATCAAAATTAATGATATTACCTTAAATTGAAACCTAAAGGTTAACAAAGACAACCCAAATCAGATAGATGAACTATCTAGCTTGATCGTCGAAATCTATCATGGACTTAACTGTTTGTACCTCTATTAACAAGGGCATGCTTTTCTCTTGGTATGGTATTACCCTGTCAGAGTTTCGGCTTCTAAAGATGTATATCCGAAATCTCTCTCCATCTCCGCTATAAATAGAGGAGATGAGACTTGATACTCAACACGAGTCTCAAGAAAACCCAAGACACATGCGTTAGGGAATTAAAGGCTAAAAGAAACACACACCATGAAAACCGTTGGATATGGGATGGTCTCATGACATATAACCAATGGATACACATGAATGTTTGGTTCTTGTTCCTACATCATGATCATTGGGTTTTAAGCATAATCGGATCTTACAATCCATATGGATTGACTAGATCAGGAGTTACACTCTAAGACATACTAGCATGACTCTCAAAGACACGTTCAAAACCAGAATTTAATAAAAGTAAAATCTTATTAAATTTTTTTTTTTTTATAAACGTGGGTATCCTGGGTCTTTGACCACTAGCCTCATTAATTAATTACTTTTATTTATTTTTTATTAAATCAAATCAAATCAAATCAAAATTCCGTTAATGGCATAAACTGCAAAAAATCCTAATTACATGATGTCAATGATATGGGTTGGTAGGATTTCTCTTTACGGTCATTATCCCCTTTTTTTTTGTGTGTGTATGTAACGAGGAACCTCAAGCCCACCCTTCGGGTAGATCGCAGGCGCATGCAAGATCCCGCAACCCATATGAATTATCAAATTTTCCACAAAGAAGAATCGTTGATGCAAGGAATCAGGTATATATAAATTAGATGTGGCTGCTTTTTGAATTATGCTTTTGTAGTATTTTTGTGTGTCCATAATGGAAAAAAGGTTCATAGTAAGTGTGTCCATAATGGTAACCGTGAGAATATATTTTTCCCAACCCCACATTTGTTTTCCAGCAAAATCGGTGGAAAAAAAAGAAAATTTTCGTTTCTTTTTACTTTATTTATTTTATTGACAACCAATTGGGTTAAAGTGTAACTTCTTCTTATTTTAACTTAATTTTCTTGAAAGCTATAATAAAACCCAAATTGACTTTGGGCTATGCTACCCTTGGCTCAATCTGAAGTCTCAAACTCCATAAAGTTAGATTGGGCTGGGTTTCGCCTCGGACTGGGTTTGGGCCTGAAGTAGATAGACCGAATCAGGCCTTAATTGGCCTTTGCCTGGTTTAGCCGAGCTCAATGTTCAGCTTCGGCATTAGTCCCTACGAAAATTTGATGTGCACCCCTAACATTTTTTTTCATAAACGTGGATATCTTGGGCCCGACTCAGACTAGTTCCACGTGATACATAGGTAAATCCCCAACCCATAGATCCGATATTGAGGGGAGCCTAGATTTGATCTCGAGACCTTTGGGTTTACGGTTAGTCCTTCGACCACTAGATGTGCACCCCTAACATTACTTGTGACAATTTGAAAATTTTTCAAGTCACCAATTTTTTTTTTTTGTTATTAGGTACACGCATTGTTGATTGTTAATAGTATTAATGTTAGTAAGTGGGTGAGTAACTAGTATTAGTCTTAGTAAGTGAGTGAGTAGTTATCAATCTACATTAATAAATAAACTAAGGCTAATACATTGAGAGTTGTATCATCTGAGACTCATGCCATGGTGGGCACGCCTTCACCATCCTAACTAAAGGGGCGGGTGTTCAATCATCCATCTCGCTTCGCCATATCAGTGGCATCCAATTTATTTGTTTGGTAAAGGGGGGGTGTCCCAAAGCCTTCGAGCCAAGGACCGGTTCCATTTGGATATCCGCGCCGACCTATTCAAGATTTTCCCTAAGAATATCAGGATAAATATGGACGAGTGGGAGTAGAACACACGACCACAAGAGCAGATGCTAGCCAACTACACCAACCCCTGGTGGGTAAGATTTCAATCCCAACTTACAAATCAAGGTTTCAATCTATTGTCTGAGCTGTGGCCAGCAAATAGAAACATCACATTGTACCAACCACAAGCAAATATTATTGGTTGCTTTACAATAACTAGCTCTTTTCGGGTGGCAACTGGTTGGGAATAACCCGTACGTGCCTACCAAACGAGATCGAATCATAGCTAATTGCGATTGAATTCAGGGAGTGTTCAATCGCTCCCACAAGTCAACATGTGTATCCTTTAACTCCTATTAACTGTGTTTAAGATTCTCTAACACTTGGTGTTCAATAATCTAACCTTAGTTTTTTCAAAAAGATATTAAAAACTATTTAACGAGTTAGGAATTTTTAATTCTTAAGATTAATATCTTTTTAAAAAGCTAAAAGTTAGATTATTGAACACTAAGGGTTAAAGAATTTTAACTATAGTTAATAGGGGTTAAATGGGACACGTCTTGACCCGTGGGAGCAATTGAACTCTCTCTGAATTCAATCATGATTGGCTGTGATTTGATCTCCTACCAAACCCCAGCAGCCCGACACACTTACCAACGGATAGAAAAGATGCACTTGAACCCAACTCATTAAGGAACCGTCGAGTCCTCGACCCAACCCATTTGCATAAACTAGTTATGCTGATTTATAATTACATTTAACTTTAAGCTAATAGTTAATACACAAAAGGGTCGGTTGGCTTAATATGTTGTTGGTTAATTACTTCAAATAGTTTGCACTCGATGCCCACAAAACTTGGCTAAGAGTCGCGACAAGTGTTTCTTGAAGATAGTTGGAGCCTCTTGTTTGTTTAAGGAAAAATGACAACTCTGTCCCTAGGATTGAACCTAGGCAGGAATATACATATCTTTACTTTCTGGTAGGAACTGTACTTTAACCTCCTTTCAGGATACCCACAAATTAGTTAATCCAATTAAGGTCTTAGTTATCCCGTTACAAGGATAAACCAGGTTTAGGCTATCACAAGTGATTGTCAAGCCAAATTTCTCTCTAGGAGTGATTCTAATACAGTTCCAGTGTTGGATCTGTATGAATTCTGGAAACCAGATTTTGAGATTTCTGGAACCAGTTCTGAAGAGACACACTGTTTGGAAACAGCTTGTTAATAGACTTTGTTTGATAACAATGCCCAAGGGTCGGTATACTGCTATACTATGTAAAGTTCGCCTCATAGCACCTATAGCCCTGCATGTGTGCGTGCGTGTGTGGCGCTCGGTGCCACCGTGCTAGTGTACCCGCACTTGCTGTATAAGCACACATAAGAGAACAATCTCTAAGGAGAGGAGATTACTTATTAAGTTGTTCAATGTAGAGAGTCTCGAATCCATTCAATTTTATTTTTGTAAATATCAAGGGTAAATTAGTCAACTATTTATGTGTGTCATGTTCTCGTACTTAATTATTATTGTGTGTGTGTTAAAAATAGTAAATCACCAAGCCAAGGTAAGAATGAAAGAAAAGAAAAAGAAGAAACAAAAGGAGAACAGAAGAAAAAAGGAGCCAAATCATCTCCGGTGATAACCGGATTTGGCAAATCCGGTTATCACCCCTAGAGGTCACCACGTGTCTCCTTTAACACCCCTTAACCGTGGGTAAGGTTCACCCACCCCTAGGGTTCACCCACCCATTTTTTTAAATATTAATTCTTTTTTTAAAATTAAAAAACTTTTTTTAATATGAAAAAAACTCTAAAAGCAGTTTTTTAATTAAAAAAAAAGAATTAATATTTTTGTTTTAAAAAGGGTGGATGAACCCTAGGGGTGGGTGAACCTTACCCACGGTTAAGGGGTGTCAAAGGAGACACGTGGTGACCTCTAGGGGTGATAACCGGATTTGCCAAATCTGGTTATCACCATAGAGGATTTGACTCCAAGAAAAAATGGAAAGTGGGCTTAGTCAGTCGACTGCCCAGACCAGCCAGTCGACCGACTGGTGGAATTTTCGCAAAAATAGGGGATTTCCAACCTCACTCGATCGACCGCCCATAAGTAAATTGAGGTTTTCTCCTTTGTGCGAGATTTTTAAGGGTAGTTTTGAGTTTTTATAAACCTAAGACTATAAATAGGGATTTTATTTCGAGGGTTTGATATCCCTAAGTCTCTCAAACCCTAATTTGGCAAATTAGAAGAGCAAATTAGAAGAGAAACATAGGGTTTCAAAAGAGCTTTCTATTGGAATCAAAGTTGAATATGGATTTCGCTCCTCAAGTATTTCTAAAGCGCTAGATCATAGAGATTTGATCTCGGAATGTAGATACTCTCTACTAGGTAGTCTTTTTATAATTCCTTATTGAAATTAAAATGAAAGACATGTTTGTTTGATGATGAAAGGTCTAAATACTCTATTATTTAACCTTGTTGTGTTTCTATTCCAAAAAGTAAGATGAAAAGCATATGCAATTGATGAAATTTAGGTATTTAACCTATTTACTTGTATGTTATTGAATGGTGAAATAGAATAAGATGAAAAGCATATGGAATTGATGAAATTTAGGTATTTAACCTATTTACTTGTATGTTATTGAATGGTGAAATGGAATTTGATTAAAAGCATATGTGTAGAGCCCCGAATCTTTATTGCACTAGGTGATGAATAGTGTGTGAATAGTGCTCAAGTGTGGTTTTGTGCACTAATGGGCTTTATGTTAATATACGAGTTTGGATTTATGGCGTGCATGTTTCAATGGGCCTAGATATCACTAAGGAGTATGTATTAAGCATAAAAGAGTGTTAGAATGATATTGGAGGAGTTTCAAGCAATTGGAACAAGGTTTTACAGCAAACAGGGGATCACCGATCGCTCGGTGCCATCCTCCGATCGACCGGTCAACTACCGATCGATCGGTAACTATCGACTGGTCAACTTTTTTGTATGAGAAAATTTTTCAGAGAGGGTGTTTTCAACTGATCACTCGGCTGAAACCACCGATCGATCGGTAAGCCATCGATCACTCGGTCTGTACCACCGATCGATCGGTTATACTCATATTTTCTTCATTAAGGGTGTTTAAGACTTTAGCCACCACCCTTTGCCTATATAAGGGCTGGTGCCTTAGGGTTTCAGAAACCCTTAGTGCATATTTTTGAGAGATTTTGAGAGAGAGAAGAAGAAGAGGAGCTTGGTGATTATTCAAGCTTGTGGAAGATCAAGTTCTTCCATTGTGTTTGGTGATTCTCAACCAAGAACTCACAGTTCTTGCTTGTTCCAGCTTGTGGGAATCAAAGACATTCATTTTACCAAGGTAGATACACTCTACTACCAATCTTGCAATCCTACTAAGTTACTAAATGATGTTCTTCTAAATCTATACTACTTATGTATATATATCTTGGATGTTTATGGTGTGAAAGTATGCAGTTTATATACTTGGGTGAAAGATACTATTATGATGCACTCTAAATATTTGATGAAATACTTCTAAGGGATTTTATGCTTAAATATGATGATTTCTCTCATATGCTCATATGCTCGCATGTCTTGCATGAATCGATGTTTTCCATGGATTTCTCAAAGTACGAAAAGGGGTTTTTCACTAAATGACTAATAAGGAACGATTCTAAGTAACTCTATGATTTCTCTAAGATCGTTTCACAAGCTCTACGGATCATACTATGCTCACAAGGAACTCTATGACAAGCTCTAAGATCGTCTCACAAGCTCTATGGATCATAAATTTAACGCTCTAAGATCTCTATGGTATTGGCTCTATGTTGTGCTCTAAGGTATTTCTATGTCTCTACGGATCATAAATGACTCTAAGTAACTCCATGAACTCACAATAACTCACAAGGCTATGATTATCGATGTACTCACATAGTTACAGTTTTGGTTTTTGGATTTTGGGATCTCTTCTCACATGCTTTATATGGTTTCAACGCTCTTACATGCTTTAAGGATTTCAGTCTCCATGATTCGTATGCTCTATGCTTAATGCTTTATTGTTATTAGTTTGTATACGCTGAGTATTCCACGCTCAACCGATATTTGTTATTATCGGCAGGTACTCGGGCTCCGTTCGACATATGTGGCACGAAACCATGGTTGGAGGAAGAGTACTTCGACCCGGAGCCTTCCATGGATCATTATCAAGACGATGGTCCTATAGATAGGTGTCGAGACTTCGACTTTTGCTGATCGGCAAACTTAGAATTTTAAGATGTTATTTTGTCATGTGAGTGTGGGGTTTGTCCACTCCACTTTTGGGTTTCTCACATGTATATACTTTTGTTGGTTCATACTTGAACTGAGTTATAGGAGTATCGCTTTGCTTCCGCTATGTTTAGTATTTTATTCCACTGTGCATTCTTTATCGCTTTCGCTAGATATGTTTGTGTTTCTGACAGGTCTCCATGTGTGCCTTATGTATTATACTGGAGGTATGATACTGCGGTCACGAGTCAATGTATCATTAACTCCTAGGGGGTATTTTGGGTCGCGACAATATGAAATTGATGGGATTTAGGTATCTAACCTATTTACATGTGGTATGCTATTGAATGATGAGAGGTATAAAGTATGTGCTCTGTTACTTGAGGTTTTTATTGCCCATTATGCCACTCACAAATGATATACGAACACTTATATTGCATGATCGGGTTATTTTATAAGTATGGGTATTTGAAAAGTAAAGTAAGAAAGATTGTCAAGGTGAAAAACAAAGAAAAGTAAGTAAGAAAGAAAGAGCAAGTATTGGAAGGATGCTAGTGTACTAAGACTAGATACAACCACTAGTCATCTGATTCCAAATAAAAATGTAAAAGAGCAAGTATTGGAAGGGTGCTAGTGTACTCAGATTAGGTATAGTCACTAGTCACCTGATTCCAAATATTATGATGTACAAAGATGCCAACGGGGAGGTTGGTTAAGAGTGTTAGTATACTCAGATCAGGTACAGTTACTAGGCACGCCTAAAGTATATTAAGGATGCTAGTGTGTTTCGTTCCATTATAGTCCGGGCATTAGTAAAGTATTGAAAATACACTCCCAAAATAAGTTATGTGTAAAGTAAATGAAAGATAACATTTGTAAAGTAAAAGGCATAAAGAAGCTTGTAAGAGTATATGGTTTCCAAAGAAAGCAAAGTGAAGTACGTGATTTTGAAAAGTATACACATTTGACATTTGAAAGTCTGGTTTCCACATTCCAATTTAAAGTATGCTTGATTATTCCATTAAACTGTATATGGAAGCATGTTAATGTTTGTAACATGATTATCTAGTGGTTTATATACGCTGAGCTATTAATGCTTGGTCGAACTGTTATATTCAGCAGGTCCATTAGACATATGTGCTCTGGGACCAAGGGTCGACGAGGAGTACGTGGAGGAGTCTATTCAGGATCATCCTCAGGAGGAGAGGGCCCTTAATGAGTGACCCTACCTTGATTATTGTTGAGAGATGAGAGAGAGAAACTTGTACATATTTTGTTAAGTAGGATTGTCCACTTTCTACTTATGAATTGTTGAATTTATACTCACTTGGAATACAGTTTATTGTTTATGTTATTAAGAAATTTTTAGCTTCCGCTTTTAGTATGCCTTGTATATTCTTATAGGATAGTTTGATGTGTAAGTCACGAGCCAAAATCTCATAACTCGGGATTTTGGGTCGCGACATTTAAAGCCTAATAAATATCCGATGTGAGACTAATAAATGAGATAACAGTTTTCTTTGCAAATACGATTTTTCTTCCCCAAAACCACTAGTGTAAAAACACCAATTTTAAATCTAACCAAATGGTTTTCTTCCAAATCATTAAAACTCAACTTTTATTTTATTAAAACCAATTGAAAATTTTGAGTTAATAAATTAAAATCAACATATGCCACACTCACCCTCGCAAGGTGAGTGTTTTATGGCTATCAAGACGTATGGCCGACATAATTTGTGTAAATCTAAATGAGAAACTTAAGATGCTCCAGGATGCAATGAGGGAATGTCTACAATACCTACTCCTTATCATTCACTTGGATCTCTTTCGTTTTGTCAATTTTGTTCAGATCCTCATTTTCTTCCGAACAAATGGAAGGGGAGGGCCTTCTTTGGTCGATCCTTTTGTTCATGTTTAATCTCCATCGTTTCGGAAGTTGTTTCCATTTCTATATCTATTTCTTCCTGACTTTCCCCCTTTTCTTCAGTTTCTGAAGCATTCTACCTAAATATTAGACATGGGTGATAAATAAGAGATTACTAAAAGATTCAAGCCATAGAATTTCTCAATTCAGTGGTTTGATACATAATAAATTATCCATCACATTTTATAGATAGACGAATTAGTTCGATACTCACTACTCCTTTTCTTATCAATTCTGTAAAAGTTTGATCTTTCTGCATCTGGATTATATCTGGACTCATTTCTCCATTCTGAATAGAAGATAGAGCAATTTCCTTTGGATTTATCAGTCTAAGCAATAAACAATACACTTTGATATTCTGGAATATTTTTTGATTTAAGGATTAGTTCATCCCAATTGAAAAGGCAAATATCTTTTCAGGAAGAAATCGAGTTCTGCTTCCATGTTGCTCTTGTATTGCTTTTTCTTTCTACGTTTTTTAATGTTCGATTCCGCATAATCTTCTTCAACATATTTTTCAACATCTTTTTGTTGGTTTGATAGAACTGATTTAAGCTTCCTTTGTTTATGTGTATCTAATCTAAGATCTCCTTGGCCCAGAGGTTCTTTTTCTTCTTGATTTTGATTCTCTAATTTAAGAGATTTTTTTTCATTAGATGATATACGAAGATTTTTCTTTTTGCTTTCCATTGATGTTTTTATTTTCACTAACATTTTTAATGAAACTAGAAAGAGATTCTTTAACCAAAAAGAATTTAGTTCAGATGTAGGATACCTACCCAAAAGTTCTTGCAACTCAATCATGTGTGATGAAATCATCAAATATTTGATCTTTTCAAACTATGTCTCTAACTCATTAGAGGCCCCGGGAAACAAAGATAAGATGTATACGAACGAGATATGCAGCAACAAGAAGAAGCAAAAGGATTGAAGAAATGATACTTTGAATCATAGAACTATAATGAAATATACAATCAACCAACATCGATCGAATTTGAAAATGAGTCAGAAGAAAGGGTTCGATCCTCTAATTTTTCGAACTGAGAGATCCATGAATCGAGATCCTGATGCATATAGATACATATGGTCCAATTGGAGCGAGAATTTCCAGGAACATTTGAAACATTTCGTTTCTGAGCAGAAGAGCCTTTTTCAAGTAGTGTTCGATTAGCCAATTGGAGGAATTTCTCACACAAGTATTCAATTAGTTCGCAGTTGTTTAGTATTGAATTGGGACAAAGACAAAAAGGGTTCTTCTAGAAGAGGTTACAAGAATGGAGTATTCCAAAGCATTCGCTTCTGAAAGAATCTGAAGTAATTGTGCCACAGTTGAGTATTTTTGTCTAATCGTTACATAGACACAATACAATGTCTCACTCTCAGAGGTGCCCCTTGAGTTCATTTGCTTTTGGTTTAATATGTTATCGATAGCAATAGTTGTTTCGGTCATGGAAATAAATCAAAAAATGGATTTTTGTTCAAAAATAAAATTTTAATGGAACTGTTCATATCCGATTCCTCCTTCGGAATCACATCACATTGTGGATCTGATGAAATAAGATGAATTGAGACGGTGTTTTGTAAATATGTAATTATCTTGATTATATCAACATTTTCTTTATTTTTCGATCATCTGGAAGGGACAAAAGAAACATTTTTTTGTTCATAACTACTTCTCTTACGACAGGGCGCTTACCTAGCCAACACTTAGATCCGGCTCTACCCAAACTTTTCTGATTCACCCCAACATTACCCACTTGTCCGACTGTTGCTGAGCAGTTTTTGGATATCAAACGGACCTCCCCAGAAGGTAATTTTAATGTGGCCGATTTACCCTCTTTTGCAATCAGTTTCACTGTAGTGCCCGCTACTCTAGCTAATTGTCCATGCACCATTTCCAAGTGTTATTTCTATGTTATGTATGGCCGTGCCTAAGGGCATATCGGTTGAAGTAGATTCTTCTTTTTGATCAATCAAAACCCCTTCCCAAACTGTACAAGCTTCTTCCAAAGCATACGGCTTTCTGGATGTATATGATATCTAGACAGATGGATCTTATATGAATCGTATGATGAAGTACCACATGAGTGGATATATAGGAATCAAAATCATTTGCATACCTATGACAACTTCGAATAGATCATATATCAATTCTCTTTCTTTTAAAATATAGAAGAAAGGAGTATGTGCACCAATCTCTGCTATAAAAGGGTCAAGCCATAATAAATGAGAAGCTATACGACTCAACTCTAGCATAATTACAACTTTATACAACACAATACGACTCACTAACAATAATAGATAGTGTGGTAAAAAGGTTCAAATATTTCTTTCTACCATACTATCGGATCTCATATATTGTTGATTCTAGTCTGTTCATTTCATTTAAGACGTGAAATTTGATTATCTTTCATTTCTTCAATCATTGATATGGATAAAAGATCTTCCTATGTTATACTATTCTATTTTCGACGATGAATTGATTTAATAGCTCCGATATTGTTATTCAGAATATTGATCTGATTCAATATCATTGGGATGTAATTAATCTCATTGAATTTACAAGAGAAAAATTTATCATCTCTATGGGTTTAGATCCTGAGTTATTGCGGGGTAAAAAAACGAAGAGATTATGGAAGTCAATATTCTCGCATTTATTGCTACTACACAATTCATTCCAGTTCCTACAACCTTTTTACTTATCATCTATGTAAAAACAAGGGTTGACTTGCTCGGCCCAGAAAAGAAAAAAAAGAAAGAGAGAGAGAAAAAAATAGTTAATACAGTTATGTAGGCTTGAGCTATAAGCAGAGCAAATTCGAAGCAGATAGTGGTATATCTAATTACATATTTGTCTATCCAAATTCGATAAAGTGTTTGACGAATAGTGAAATAGAGTCTCGGTATTTGACTTTGATTAAAATATTTAAATTGTTCGATTACTTTAACAAACGTTTAAAAATAAAAAAATGTGCAAAAAAAAGCTATTCAAAATGGTATTGTTATTTTATTCCTCATTTATATTAATAATTTAATATTAAAATTATAGAAAAGTACATACTAATAAGGGTATTTTAGTCTTATGAATTTATAATATATATATATATATATATAATAGTAAATAATATGTAACTAGAAAGATATTTATCACATCAGATAGATCACTATCTGAATTCGTACCAGATTAGAAACAAATTGTAAAAGTACTATTTTAATTCACTTTGTCGTATACCTATTTGGATAGTTATCCGAAGAAGTGAGTTCAGATATGGATACTATCAGTATCCGTAGACAACCGCTACGACCGACTATAAATGGGTTGATAGAAGGGTTACCAGATTTGCTCCCTATTATATCGAACTACGAACTGGTTCAAAGAGAATCGGTTCACAGTATGGTTTGTCTCGGTACATGAAAATGAGTGAACCCCATATTTGTACCCCCCAGCAACTCCGATTCGACAATTTTTCTCTTCGGGTTTGGCAGTTTTTTTGTTTGGATTTGGAGATTTTTTTGCCCTTAAACTACTTATAAAATTCTTTAAAATAAATATTTATAAGTTACAATGACAGTTTTACAAAAAAAAGCAATAATAAAAGGGGAAACATTGAAACATTTTCAAGTGAAAAAAGACAAGATTTCACGAGAGATGATTATAATTACCATTATACTTAGAATTCATTAAAATTATAGCCATAATTATTTACGTGTTATATATATATATATAAGCAAATCAAGCTAACAAACCAAAATAAAGAACCTAAGCGAAGCAAGAAACAAATTATATCATCCTACCCTTAGCGAGTCGAGAAGTAGCGAATTGCAAACCGTAAACTTGACGAGCCAATTAATCGACAAACCAGGTAACATTGATTGATAGCAATATTTATCCCACTACATGGCTAAAGACCTCAGCCATGACCCATGAAGGCATTTTTTATGGGTCAAGTCACAAATTACGACCCTTGGAATAGGACATCTATGATACAAATAGTAGACATTTAGGAAGGTATGCCACACTCATGACGGCAAAAATTCACCATATATGAATGATATAGGTTAGATGGTTACGTTAAAAAAATGATAAGCTATTTAATTAGGGTTGATTAATGAACAAAACTACTCGTGAACAACTTGAGTTCGACTCATTAAAAATTTGTTCGAGCTCGAACTTAATTTTCAAACTTGATTGCTTAATGAGTTGAGCTTGAACACGCATGTGCTTAACTCATTTATTATTATATAAATATAAAATATAACTATATAAAATCATTTATCATTATTAAGATACTTAAATTTAATTCTTACTTTTCATTGTCTAAGTCAAAATGGTTCTTTATAGAAAAAAAGAATACATTGAAGAAAAGAATAGTTTTTAAAAGTGTGTTTCAATAAATAAAGTAATTGAAGTACACAATAAAATAGTAGTGTGTGAGTATCTCCTTTGAGTCTTGTAGTGTAGTGGTTGATAGGTCCGCCTGAATTTTAACCAAACTCCTAACCTACTAATAGAGATTAATGATTTCATAGCCCCCCAAAAAAGTACAAAATTAGTACAATTGTTGCTTCTATTTGACATTGTCATCCTATCATGTATAGTCAGATGATAAGTCGAGTCAAGATAAGTTAATCTCTCGTGATTGGCTCATTTTTCATGAGCCAAGCTTGATCAAGAATCTTCAAACTCGTACCGAACTTGAACAACACATAATTTTGCTATGACTCGATATCACCCCTAGTTGTTTTTAATGAGATCTTCATCAAGCGAGGATCCATTCCCACTAGGTATGGGTGTATTCGAGCTAAGCTGAGCTTGGACTAGCTCAACTTGAAATGTTTTAATCTAGGCTCAAGCTCAGCTCGGCTTGATCTATTGCTCAAAAAGCGCAACTCAAATCTAGTTAGCTCTATTCGAGCTCGAATTGATTCAAGCTTGAATTGAGCACAACTTGATTTATTATAAAATATTTTTATTATATATAATAATATATTTTATTTTTTATATAATATTCAAGTTGAGCAGAGCTCAAACTTAGCTTTGAGTTGAGCAGAACTAAACAGGCCAGCTCAGCTGGAACACTTTCCAAGCTCAAAAGTCAACTCAGTGCTCGATTGGGCCAAATTTTTGAGCTCAAGCTTGATTTAATCTAGTGGAGCCTTGGAGCTGGCTTTGCTTGGATACACCCCCACCACCAGGTGACGACTTGGGAGAACTCCACTCTGACCGATGCTATAAACCGTAGCTAAATGATAACCCCGCAAAAATAAATCAAGTGACTGAGTCCCGCAATATGAAAAAAAAAAAATACCTCATCCATTTATTATGGAAGGAGCGTTCCAATAACTTAGAAGTTAGACCATATATTTTATTTTATTTTTCGGTTTAATTCGAGTGTCAGCAGTAACATACTAATCGGTTTGCGGGCTTGGGCCTTGCGACCTAACCATAGATCGAGGAACAAAAAAAAAAACCGACGAATCCAAACTGTCCATGCAGTAATGGGATAGTTATTGTGAGTAAAAGTTTGACTAGCAGACCTATACAGAGCTTTCAATGCAACAGAATAATTCCGTACTCTCCCATTTTGCTTCTTTATGTCCATTTAATGCTTCTCTCTGTCTGTACTTTGTACTGAATTCAAAGCAAATATGGAGCCCCAATTCCCTTTTTTTCTAAATTTCACGTGGCCTTTAGTATTGTTCTGACCCCATATTAATGGTGGAAAGTGTTAAAGAGAATAGCATCCAATAAATGTGTAATCTTCTCCGACCCAAATATAAGTGATCAGCACATCCAACACAGACTATGCAGTCTCTTGCCATGGCCACTTGTCTCTTTTAACATTCCTTTAATTAGGGTAAAGCTCAAGAATATTAAAGTCAATATTTTGTTTCTTTGTTTTTTAAAACACAACCTCAGATAGCTTAACCATGGGAGAGAGTGAATCTTTAAGTCTTAACTACACTTGATGTATGGCAAAAAGGGGGCATTGATCGATGAGGAGTGCACATTAGACTATATAGTCTAATGCAGGGCCGGCCCAAGCCATTTAGAGGCCTAAAGCGAGAATTATAAATGAAGCTTTTTTTTAATTAGACTCACTATAAAATGTGATCTTTTTTTAAATGGAGTCTTTTTCAGGGTATCTTTTAACTATCTTAACTTTATAAAGCCATTAAAGCCCACGCTTTGGGCCTTCATTTTTTGGAGGCCTAAAGCACAGGCTTTGATTGTTTAATGGACAGGCCGGCCCTGGTCTAATGCGATTAAGTTAAGTATTTCCAAACAATAAAAAATGCAAACATAATGGAGGAGGGCTAAGTCGCAATAACTTCCACATACATATGTTTGATATTTTAACATATTAAAAAAAAATAAAAAATTAAGAGATGTTTTGACATTTGTAGCCACCACCTAAAAAACTTAATTAATATAAGAGCAAAAGTCCTCGATCGGGGAATCCACATAACTTTTTAACTGCTTTTTTTTAACTCTTGTTAAAAAGTTTTAACCTTTAGAATTAATAGTATTTTAATGCTCTTTTCTTCTTCTAAAAACTAAGGTTAACTTGTTGAGTTCTAAGGATTAATGAATCTTAACCATAGTTAATTAGGATTAAAAGGGACCCATGGTGACCTGTATGTGCAATTGAACTCTCCTGAGTGTAATCGCAATTAACTGTGATCCCAACTTGCCGAGGAGGAGACTATTCCTCCTTGCCCTCACAAAGCCCCTTCAAACTATGGTTAATAAGTTTAACCCTGTGATTTAATTGTTTTTTTTTCAAAAATTTAATCCTAAGGGTTAACGTAAAAAAAATGGACACATGGCACAAAAGGGGGGAGGGGGTGTTGAGATGGTAATTCACTTCCTCAAACTGAGAGGTGAATATTTTCATATAATAGGAGGAATATTGTGAAACCACTCTAGTACACTGGTTGGTTTGTGCCAGTAGCATTGTGTATATCCCCATGTGGAGGTGTTCAAGATTCCATTCCATCGAGTGATGGTGTGTGTGAGGTAGTTGATAAGTCCTTAATGTTTAACCCTCTTCTAAGTCAAGGTGCTTGACTCTCAGGCCTAATAACCACTGCTAATTGGTGCTAGAGCATTATCGTATTTAACTATACCTCCCCCCTCACCAAAAAAAAAAAAAACAAACTCTAATGAGCCAATTATTGAGCTAACCTAATTAATAGTATCAACACCCATAAATAAGGAATGATGATTAATACAAGATCGACTATAGGGATTATTTGATTTGAAACGACCCTATTATTGAGTTAGCCTAATCATCAATGTAAATGCCGTTAAATAGAGAATGTTGATTAATACAATATCGGCTATTGTTGTCATTTAGTTTGGGTCCACGTCGGAGACCATTTCCCTAAATATAATTCTATGAATTGAGAGAGGGAGGCAGAGGGTGTGTGGGTGCAATGGCCTTGTGGCCTGCAGCGTATGTTTGGGTGTATTATTTTGTTTAACCAAAAAAATAAAAGGGGGAGGAGCCTAGTTAGTAATTAATATGCCAAGTATACATTTATTTATATGTGAATCTTGTATTTTAAAAAGTAACAAAACTAGTAAAAAAAAAACTTACTTTTTGTACTTGGTTACACCAGAAACTTTATTATATTTGTTGGCTTGTGCCAATGGCAAAATGTAAATTCCCAATGTTAGGTGTTCAAGGTTCTATTCTCTCACGTAATAATCTAATAATTGATAGACATTTCATGTTTAACCTACTTCTATGTCGAGCATTGGCTCTCTAAGCCACTATTAAGGCCTGACCGCAATCGGCTACTTTAAAAAAAAAAAAAAACTAAACTAAAAACCCCATTCATTCAAAAAGGTAGGTGAAATGATCAAAATTATCTCAATTTTTTTTTTGTGCCTATATGTTTTTTTTTGGAAGGTAAGAAAAAGGCATTTAGACCCAACAAAAAAATTAAGATAACTGTGGTCATTAGATAATTTTGGGCCTAAATGCACTCTAAGTAGTTCCTTCTTAGTAGATGCTTTTATGTAGCCTGGTGGTAGGTGTATCCCTTCCTTAGGAAGGGAGTTCCGGGTTCCATTCCCGAGAGGGTAAGAGTGGGTTGTACTCTTCATCCGCCTTTAACTTAGAACAGATACTGACCTACTAACGGGGTTGCGGCCTACCCGTGTGTCTCATATAAAAAAAAAAAAAAAAAGTGACTCTGCACCGGCTAGGAGCCTACGACAATTTACAATGAAAAAAACAAGGCTTCTTCGTGGCCCACAACATTGGTTCCTTGGTCTCTTCAAAGTTCTCGAGGTCATCATAGGACTCAAAGGAAAAAAAAAAAAAAGGAAAAAACCAGATCTACTCCTTCGTTACCTTCCAGGTGTTGCATTTGTGGGTGTCAAAAACGTTGATAGAATAAGACATGGAACAAAGTCCAAACCCCCCATTTGAAAGCATATGGAAATAGTAGATGGAGAACATGTAGTGAGCCCCCTTAGAAAATTGTTTCGAGGTGGGTCAATTAGACAAAGACGTGGCAAAAAATCAGGTTCATTAAATGTTTATAGGTCAATCGATTAAAGGTTGAAAAATCATGAACCTCTATAGCCTAAGTAAGGTGTAGTGAATCTTAGGGTGTAATGTGAAAAACTAGGGTTAATTCGAGCTGTCCAGAAACGTTGGACAAGTTTTTGTCTCATGTCTTTTGAGGGACACCTTAATTTTTGTGTATCATGTATCAAAGCGATTGGATCAATTATATGGGGGAAAAATGAATGGTTTTCAACACGTTTTTTTTTGTTTTTTGTTACAATTGACTATGCTAACGTTTTGGCAAGTCTAAAAAAAAAGTTGTTATTTAACTTAATTCAAAAAATTAAATAAAATCATTTGATTAATGTCAATTTTGAAACTACTTTGTAGACATTAGCCATTTTGCCTCAATTCCAAAAAGTGAATTTTTTTATTTTTTAAAACAGAACTTACTTTGCTAAATGAGTAAATGTTTTAATTTTATTTACATTGATTTTTTAGACAATTTTTTTTTTCAATTTTTGTTATTTTCTATTATATCCATATTCCTAGTTCATCTTCATTTTTTTTAATGGGGGCTTTACCCTTGATTAGAGGGAGCACTTCCAGAAATTCTCGATGGCCTGAGCAGAACCCAGGCAAAGGAGGGTAGCAACTTCATAAAAATAAAATAGGAAATAAATGAGTTTTTTTAGCTGATGGTTTTTCTTTTCCTTGGTTGAAGTTAGTAGTTAGGGTTAGTGGGCTAATAATTAGTAGTTGGCATTTACTTGCCACATCACCGAAAGAAACTTCCATTTTGAGTTGATTCCGGGATACCTTTGTGAAAGGAACCTACCTACCTCGTCATCTGAGCTAGAGGCTGGGCCGTAAATAAATGAGTTTTAATAGTAAGGTGAATCTGGGAATTACAATAAGGGGTATTTTCGGTCACTGGTTGGCCCTTTAGTATTAACTAGCAAGTGTAGGACTACTAATGGGTGGGGTTGAGGTCTCTCCAATCCCACCCTCACTTGTAAGGATCTAGCACAAGTCCTTGGAGGGCTTGAGCTGGCTAGGCCCAAACATTAACCCTAAAAGAATAACCAAATATTTTGGGCTTAATCAGGCTTGCTGGTTTTTACTTTTAAGGGAGAAAAAAGCCCTTGATTTTGAGGCCTAGGGTTGACAACCCTAGGTAAGAGAACCTTTATTTTGTAAAATTTGGTTTTTTTGGTAGAATTCAAGTGTCAGTAATGTCAGTATCTGTCTGTGAAGGCGTATTGGAAGCTTGGCTAAGGGGAGACCACTCAGGCACTCATCAGGATTGATCCTAGAACCTCCCTCATAGTGAGGGGATACACTATCACAGCTAACTCCACCGTGTTTTGTAAATTTAGGTTAAGTGTGCCCTTGTTGGAATAGTCCACTTTGTCAATACTTTTTTCTTATAATGTATGCCATAAATTAAAATGACCTAACCGATAATCTGGATCCAAACTGAAGCTGTTCCCATTAGTAAATGTTTAGGGTTTTGAATTAGTGAACATCATACTATTTTGAGGAGTGCTAGCTCCAAATGCGAAATTCATTTTTTTCCCCAAACGTTCAATGATGATGCAACATCTGACCTTGCTATCCCTTCAAGAGGTTAAACGGTTCTTAAGGTAATAGGAAAGAATTAGAACCCTTGTTACTATAATAAGATCTTGAAAGTCTGCATTTGGTGATGGTACATTTATACCATTTTTATGGTAAATGTAAATCCTATTTAAACAAATTTTTTTTTGAAAGACACTAGATTAAGCCAGGGACTTGGTCCCAGACCAAATGAATGGTTTCCATACACACATTACCAATGACGCAAACATTGCTTCCCCCTTTGTCTGCCTCTCCATAGGTCAACACATGTCCCTTTTAATTGTAGTTAAGATTCATTAACCCTTAAGGCTCAACCAACCAACCTTAGTTTTTAGAAAAAAAATATTAATTCTTAAGGATTAAAACATTGTTAACCTTGAAGGGGTGGACAAGTGGTTCCTAAGACTTACATCTCATGAAGCGGAAGACTTACATCTCATGAAACGGAAGGTCTTAAGGTTCAACTTCTCACTACCCCTTTGGGCCAGCTCCGCACGAGTTTTCCCGGACTTACCTGGTGTGGCGGGTTACCGGTTCTCAAATGCACCCTTGAGGATTAGTCCTGATTCAAAGAGGGTTGGGACACCCCGAGATGTCCCCAAAAAAAAAAAAAAAAAAAAAACAAACAAACAAACCATTCTTAACCAAAGTTGCAGTCGGTTTTGGTCTAGAAACCGTCTCGCGAGGGCCAGACCAAATCAAATCCGGTCTCCCATTTAAACCCTTTTAATAGTCCATTACCATTAACCCTGGTCGTGGCAGAAATCAATAACAGCAAAAACACTTCTCTCTAACCCCCACAAAAAAAAAAAAATTCAATCTATTTTTTCCCTTCCCACCTTCAGATTCAAGTCTTCAGGCTCTTTTTCCTAGACGATCTCCTATAATTACCAGACAAACCAATCTCTCTTTCCCTCTCTCTGATCTTCCATGGCTGGTATCTACACGACTCTCAGACATTCTCCTCTTTCATCTACCCAGAGCTTCGCATCGAGGCTTCTCTTTCTGCTTACAGTTCTTCCATTAACACTCGCTGCCCTCGCTTTTGTTCTTCAATGGCGAGGAGGTCTCACCGACCCAACAACGCGTTGGTCACCAGACACCAACAAATTCCCTGGGATGGGAAGCTCTCCTCCCACAAATCTTGCTCATTCATCGACCTCTGATTGTGCCGAGCTTCTGGGTCGGAGCTCTTCGCCTTCGTTTCCTTATTATCGTGATTGGAAGTTCGATTACGAGTCTGATCTGAAACCCAAGGTGAGATTCTTGTTGGAAATTTATTGGATCTAGTGATTTGTTTCTTTTCGTTTATGGGGTTCTTTTGAATTGATCTTTGCTGGATTTTATGATCTGGGGTTTGTTCAGAAACGTTTCATCATGTTTTTATTTATAATTAATTCAATCCGTTTTTTTTTTTAAAATTTAGTTTCCTTTTGACAGATGACTTCAAAAAAAAAAAAAGGTATTCCATGAAGCTTTATTTTTTAATTTATTATATTTTTACTGGGTCGATCTGTATTGAGATTTAGGCGGATTCTTGAATTTGGGTTTTGGGATTTGGGTTCTCTTCGAAATGCTTGGTTATGTACTAGAGTTTTTATTCCCAAAATTCTGATCTAGTTTTGTAACTCATAGTTGTGGAAATGTAGGTGGTTGGGAAATAACAAAAGCTGATGACTTATATGAGTTCATTTTTCATTTTGGGTTTTGCATCTTTTGTTCTATTCATTGGTTTTGGTTCCAACATGAGAACTTTCTCTTGGAGTAAATGGGTTTACAGCATAGTTGCATGGAAGCTATGCTCAAGGTGGGATACTTGCTTCCAGAAAGCTTGTTTCCCAGATTCGCTTTTGTCTCATCTCATTTACTAGTCAAAGAGAGCAATGTATGTGGGGCATTATGAAATATACCGGAATCAAAAGCCTAGGGTGTAGACTTTAAGCAAGTATGGTTGATTTGGAACCTAAGACACATAGTTCTCCACACATATCTCATATGAGGCAAAATCTAAGGTATGACTGCCTATAAGAATATAATGGGAACGAGTCGTCCGTTTCTCATTTCCCAAGGATATTTTGAGATTCGCTCCCTGCCTTCCTTTGATTTTCATTTTCGCGTCTCGATCTGATAACTATGGTTGAGCGTTGATTTATGATGTGATCATAGAACGCTGACTTGATTTTGAACATATGTTTTTAGATTTAGAAATGCTCATTCATAGTTGTTAAAGGCATCGGCCTCAGGCGGTCGCCTAGGTGACCCAGTGCTCTGCTGTGTTCAGGTGACGGGCCGCCTAGGCAATCATTCTTAAAAATCAGATATATGTAATATTATTATTATTATTTAAGGATATAAAAATTATTTTATTTGAATATGACAGTTTGGTAAGCAAAAAAACATGTTATTTTATATATTTTTCATGTCTTTTACCATATAATATGTTAGAGTTTGTATTTCTAACAAAAAAAAAAGTTTACAGATAGAAGAAAGAAGAGGCGAATGGTATCAAGTATGTTTCCTTATGTTTACCTGTTCTCTCTCGCTCAATGGGTGGACCAATTGGTCTCTCTCTCTCTATTCGTGGGTGAACCATATGATCCCCATCTGTTTTTTGCATGATTGTTAAAGGTGTCACGCGTCACCTAAGCGACTAGGCATACAATTGGGCTAAGGCGGCCTAATTGCAAAAAAAAGTTTTCAATGACCCAAATTTTTTTATGACCTCCAAAACTCTCATAAACCCATATTTAAAGGGGTCTTTTATAATTTAAATAAATGCAGAACCCATAATTATATATTTTGCTTATTATATGTTTTTCTTATTTTTCATGAGAATTATCAAGAAGAAGGAAGAAAGAAGAGTAAGAGATGTCCTCTCTCTCTCTCCCATGTTCAACGTCACATTGACTGTCGGACTATTTTTCCACTTTTTATTCAGTCCTACTCTCTCTCTTTCTCTTTGTCTTGTTCAGCTGTCATTGTAGAATGTTGTTTCTTTCTATTTTTTATCCCTTGTAGACACCCAATTTTGCATGCCCCAATGCCCTTTTTAGCTCCAAGTATCGAATGGTGAACTCGAGGGAGAGATCCAGACTTCAAAGGAACCTGAGGTCAAACCTCGCTCCAGGCCCAGCTCAAAACTAACCAAACCGGACCTTCAAAAAAAAAGGGGGGAGTATTCAATTTTTTTTGAGAGCAAAACAGCCTGGGCGCTACTTCAAGTAGTGCTTCCTTTTGATTTCATAAAAACCCTAAGTCCGAACTTTGGTTTGCGTGCCAACGAGTTTTTTTGGGATTATTTTAGTCCCACATCGGGAAAAAACAAGAAAACCCTTATTTTTCACCTTATAAAAGGGGCCTCACCCCAACCCATTCATCATCTTGGAAAAACTTGGAAAATCTCTTAAGACTTTGAAAATCCCTAGCTTTTGGAGATCCCTTAATCCAGAGAGCAAACCTAGAGTTCCTTGAATCCAAAAATCCAGATTTCTTCAAAGCTTTAGGACATTCAAGGAGTTTCTTCAAGTTCATCGATCTAGGTTTCTTTTAGACCTTCTCCCACTTCTACTTTAGAGCGAAGGAATCTAGTTCGTTGGAGTTCGGATCTCATTGCTGTATAAAGACGTTCTTGAATGCTTAAAAAGCCAAATAAAAAGGGAAAAAGTATGCCACAACCCCGACTTCTACTTCTATCCATCCAAGTCTCTTCTTCCTTCTCTTTCCCTTAAGTAGTCAAGAGATTTCCCTCCAAACGGTCGTGAGGTAGAGGAAATCCGGATGAAAGAAAGAGTAGGAAGAGGAGATCTCCGATTTCTCTTTCATTTTCTGCTTTAGAATAAATTAGTTATCCATTTTCCGTCAAAGTAGGTGGGGCTCCTCTCGATTCGGTCGAGGAGAGAGTGTGACCATCACCAATTTAAGGAAGAAGGGGCCTTTCACTGCGCAAGTAGTGAGGATTATTCCCGATTCTGTCGAGGAGGGGGGAATTCCAATCTCAAAATAAAAAAAATAATAAAAAGGAAAAATAATTTTAAATTAAATTAAATTAATAGAGAAAATTAAGAGGTAACCGTTGTTCGACGGATGAGGTGGGGTGCCTAACACCTTCCCCAACTCATAAGAGAATCCCCGGACCCAATCTCGGTTCTTGAATCAAGGGTTTTCATTATGGGTGACCAATCACACCCGGATTTTTGATTTGTGGCGACTTTAAAGATCTCGGCTTCTCATTAATTGAAAAACACTGATGTGGGGAGGAGATCGACCCAGGCCGGCTATCGCACATCCCTCACAATCTCTCTCTCTCTTCCCCCTTTCAATAGTTATTGTAGACTTTCTTTTGTTCCGTTGTTTTATTCCCAACACTCAAAATCCCTTTTTATTATTCCTAAACTGTCTCCAAGGATGGTATATCAAAGCTTTTCATAATGAAGATTTGCAATTTATATGAATTGCAGGACCCCTTATTCAAGGAAATGCATCATACATAAATCTCATATTGGGGGGATTTCTATAGCAAAATGTTCATCAGGCGATGCCTTGGGCGCTTCAGGCTACCGCTTCAGGCATCCATGGGGTCTGTTGCCTCAAGTCGCCTTGACAACTATGTGCTCATTGATGTATTAGATTTAAAAAAAAAAATTAAACCGCTTTTAATCCTTTTGTTTGTTCAAATATTGACGTAACATTGCATTGTTGAAAGGTGTATTTGAATAAAAAATTGTAGATAATTTTAGAATTTATTTATATTACTCAGTTTCTTAGCATTTTAGTGGGTCAATGCTGTTTTGGGACAGTTGTATCAGAGTTGTTAGGGTTTGTGGATCGGAATACTCAACTAATGCTCTGTTCATGAATTGGACATTGTTTAGTTTTTATGCTAAATAATGCTGGATTCTTATTTTGATTATTAAAATCCCATAGCATCGGCCCTTTTTCTTGTGTTTTGAGTTGAGTGAGATACATTGCTGAGTTCTCTTTTGTATTTTTAAAGATGGATGCGATATTGTGGATTTTAGTTGCGGTCTTTTTCTATTCTGTCCATACACCAATAAAATGTCGGATCATCGTTGGGATTTCTATTTATGTTCAGGCGAAGCATAGAGCGTTATATGTTGTATATTTATATGACTTAATTTACTACTGAATGTTGAATCAGTTTATGACCTTGCTGTGCAATTATGCTGCTAAATATGTAGATATGTATTACGACGAGCACTTCGGCTGGTTTGGAGCAGATTCTACCGTGGATCTTTTATCATAAGGTTATCGGAGTTACAACTTTTTTTCTATTTGTGGAAGGGAAGGCTGCATCTCCTACAGTATCTAAAATCCTGGAATCAATTCCTGTGAGTTTGTATTGTTTGTCTCCCCCTCTTTTCTTGCCTTTGTCAAGACTCAACTTTGTTGTATGTGGTTGTTTCACTTGATTGGTGTGGATTTTTGATGTTCTGAATTTCTGTATTTATGGGTTTTACGTTTCTTTCACAGGGAGTAAAAGTAATATACAGAACAAAAGAGCTAGAGGAGCAACAGGCTAAAAGGTCAGTTTATTTTGCCATTTGGATAACTGGATTATATGTGTTTAATTTTGAAGCTAAACTGGAAATTTTCTCTTTCGAAGTTCTTTCCACAAGCATTAAGTTGGCATTAGTTGTGTTGTGGTGATAACTTTGTCGAAGAGATATAATGGACTGTGGATTCAAAGGTGGAAATCTAGATGGGCTTCTACTCCAGAAAAGCATTTTCTTTTCAGATGGATTACTAAGTCAAGTGATGTTACCAGTGATGTAAACAAATAATTTACTACAAAAATTTTGTGTGAGGCCCAAAACGGAAGACCACCATAGATCCTATTAACAATTTCTTCTGTCCTCACTGGGACCAAGCCACTGAGAGTAGCCATAGGATAGCTATTAGAGAGCCCCTTGTGCTGAGATCAGTTGTCAGTAAATAAACAAGTGGGACTGGAGGATGGTTATTCATTACACGCGGAAGAGTCCCCACCCTGGACATGCTTACCCCCTTGGATGAGATTGGATCTTTCCTCCTATATACTGGATTTATGTACTTTTCTAATATCGAGAGGGATCACTGATGTGGTGGGTGGATTATCTAATAATGGAGTCGACCTGGTTGCTTTTATGTTGTGGCCTTGCTTGCCAACTTTGATTTTGTGTCAGAATCTAGCTCTTTCCCTAATTTAATTTTGTTCTGTACCTTTTGGTTATTTCACTTATGTTTTACTGTTATAGGAACTTCTTTCTGTTCTTTACTTAGTTTTCCAGAAGTTGCGACAAATGATGTCAGTCTATTGACACAAACAACATGTCACGTTTCTTTAGCATATTCGTTATCACGAACTTTATCCTTTATTTTTTTTTTGTATGTTCTCTTCTTGGGATATTTAGCCGGATCTGGAATGAGACTTGGCTGTCGAGCTTCTTTTACAAACCATGCAATTATGAGCTATTTGTGAAGCAATCTCTTAATATGGAGATGGCTATTGTCATGGCAAGGGTATGAAAGATTATATTCTCACCTATCAAATTATTGAATCATAATTATTATTTACTGGAAAATAAGTATTTTTATCAATGGATTCTCTCGTCGTTTTCAATTTTAGGATGCTGGCATGGATTGGATCATCCATCTTGACACTGATGAGTTACTACATCCAGCTGGCGCTCGGGAGTATTCTTTGAGGCAGTTGCTATTAGAGGTGCCTGGGAATGTGGATATGGTTATCTTTCCAAATTATGTGAGTGAATTAACTTGGATTAATTATAGACATTCGTTTTATCTAGTGAATCTGATGACATGTATTGCGTTATTAGCATAGTCACCAAATTGGAGTTCGGGAATCATTCGGCTAGGAAACAATTTGGAAGAGAATATAAAATTTGGAAATTTCAGAAAAAAGTTGAGAAAATGCCAGGCAAGATATGAAAAAGATAAAAATAAAATAAAATGACTAATTATGAAAATCTATAGACCAATATATTTTTTATGTTTGATATTTATTTGGGACTATTTTTAAAAATTCATGAATAATTCGTGAAATTTGTGACTTTTTCAAAAGTCATTTTTTCCTTCTTCAAGAAGTCAAAGTTGTCTTTTTCTTCTTCAAAAAGTCGTGAATACTTCATGAATTAGTCGTTCGAAAAAATGGTTGCAAAATATTGGAAACTTTTTGAAAAAATTGGAGCTGTGTTACTTTGGTTATTAGTCAAAGGTGGTTGATTACTTTAGTCTCTTCACCTCTTCTATCTTTTCATCTTTCATTTTCATTAGTAAAATTGGGAGTAGTATTAAAAATGATGTTGGCGTTTTATTGTTTCAGGAAAGTAGTGTTGAACGTGAGGATATCAAGGAACCTTTCAGTGAGGTAAAATCTCTTTCATGGTGTCCTTTTCCAATGCTTTCAGCCAATTTCTATTTTTTTAATTGATAAAGCATTCAATTACTAAAGTTTTAATTTCGGCAGTGTTGAACATTATATATATATATATATTCGGTAGAATAGAAAACCTTTGCAGAGCAAGGGTCCAGTTGGACCAAAACAGAGTCAGATACACCCACTTAGGAAAATCCCTAAACCAGGAAAATGAATATTCGAGCTTAACCACACATCGCGCAAGTTTGTGTACTGCTATATTACTTATATATTAACATGGTAGTATAAAATAGCATCAACAATTGCTGAGACATCTTTGTCGAGCATCGACGACTGGTTAAGGCAATCGGTCAACATTTTGACATATCGCCAAGGCTTCCACGACTAAATTGGACTGATCCCCTGTGCATTTAACTGTGGGCATCAGGGCATGTGACAAGCAAAATCTTGCATTCTTCATCCCCCCCTAATCTTTTTGTTTTTGCAAAACTTTTTTTATTGCTTGTTTGTATGTTTGTGTTCACACGCACACGCACACGCACACGCATACGCATATGCATATATTACATATATATATATATATATCTACCAGTGTAGTCAAAGAATCCAAGTAATGTCTGAACGATCAGTTTTTATTTAATTAAAATTATAAAAATTTAAGATGTTCGAATATTATTGGAAAATATAAATTATAAATTATAAATATAGAATAGATAAGAGAAAATTTTCACTGGAAAAAAGAAATAGCATAGCGCAGAGAAAGGGGAGAGACATCCAGATGCAAAAGCCCTACACAATTTTATCCAGACAAACCCTATAAATAATTTTCATGGCCTGCCAATATCTCATAGTGTGTAAACCTTGTGACACGTGTTGGGTAGTTAATCAATGTACGTAATATATATATATATATATTATGTTTAAGTAAATAACATCTAACTTTATTTGGGTCTCAAATAAGGTTTTAAACTTGGGATCTTGCGGGAAATTTTGCATTTCAAAAAATGGTATTTTCACAGAAAATATCACAAGATATTTTTTGATATGGAGGATTTTTTGGCATTTGAGGAAAAAAATTAGGAAAAACACAATGTTTCGTTGAAATTTCATAAAATTATTAGTTAAACATAAATATGCACTTAGGGATAAAAGTTGAAAGAAAAAAGAAAGTATATAATAGATGCAATTGGAATGGAGCAAAGACACGCATTGGCAGTGGTGTATCATTATCAGAGACGAATATGATATAGACAATTTTTTTACTAATACATCCAATACTCATAAAAAATAAATAGACTCAAATGAAGCCGAGTACATAAGACTCCACTCACCAACAAGAGCTACATTGGATCTACATGGAGTTGCACGGAGCCTTGGAGTTATTATCTATATCCTGACCTAGATGGCGATAGTACTGATTTTCCACATATATCCAATACTGAACCATCTCATTTTTTTATTTAATTAAATTAATAATAGTATTTATAAATAAATAAAAAACATTTTTCTGCTCATTATCACCCTAACATGCATACATACCATATTATCATATTAATTGGCTAAGTATAAGCCTATATTTTAATTCAGAAATTATTTTTGTTTGATCTTTACTAAATTTAATTAAAAAATAGTATTTATTTTGTCAAAAATTAGATTTTTTTCAGTCTAATCGATAGATTTGGTCAAAAGTATAAACACAATCCATTTTGAACCCCATAGGAGTTATATTGAATCCAACAATCTAAAACAATGGAAAAAGCATACATTTCCCATGCTTTCTACCTAAAGAAAAAGGTCCACATAGCGTTAATGCAACGATTCAAACTGGTTTTGAGTTGATAAGTGCTAATTAGGGCCAAAACAACTCAATTTAGAGGAAGAAAATGCTAGGAATAAAAGGAAAATTCCAATTTTTCGATTACCCTGTCAGTCAAAAATTCGGACTTTCAACTGATGTTTTTTTAAAAATTTATAGTGGAGATGAATCATGTATCGTGGTAAAGAATATAATACGCTTTGGGGGATATTTCCCAGGCTGCAAAATACCAAAATTCTGATACTTGATACTTAGGTCAAAATTTTGGTCTTAGGTGCCTTTCACTAGAGTTTAGTGATAGGAACACGAGGCTTAGGGATCACTAGGCAACCTCGGCTAATGAGTGTACACCTAGACTCTGATTAGGCACTAGGGGTCTTGGTTTGGCGAGGCAATCGCCTTGGCAACAGCTGGTCGACTATTGCTACACATTATCTTCACATCCCCATTGATGTGATAAGTAAATGGACATGTGGAAATTGTAGGCACACATTAACATCCAATTGCCAGTATAGAAGCAAGGATGTCTTGTTTTTGCGAACACTTGACTAGAGAACTACAATTCTGTACTATAATTAGAGTTGTCAAATGAGAATAGGAAATGTAGATTTGTTGATAGTCGTACTGCTTTTATGGGTTGTGTAAAGGTTTATCATTACTTCCCATGTTTACTTTCAAGTTTCAAAACTGTGTGCATTCTTTTACCGTGTTATTTATCTGGATGCTACTACTTGAAGATTGAATGCAACCACTACGATATCTTGTTTTTTGTTGGTTCGTTAGTTTTGTTATAGATGAAATACAACATATTATGATAGAATCCAGGAGAAAACCGGGTCAACAGTAGCAATCATGGTTTCAAATTTCGACGATATTTCTCGAGATCGACGGGGCCCGTAAATAGATCTATTTTCCCCATTGTTTAATATCTCCTCTTATGGGAAACATTGAGGAAAGAAATGCGCATGGGGTCCCATCATTACACATTTAAATTTTAATGAGAAATAAATAGTTATTAAACCCGCTCGGCTTAGCCAGTCAAACGTAGAAACAGTACCAGTCCCCTAAGCGTGCCGATCCGCCTATTGATCCAGAAATCATTTGTCATTTAAGGATAAAGAATAGAAAAATGAAAAATAAAGGAGAAAAAGAGAGATGGAAGAAAGGAGAAGGTGGTCGTCTATAATGAATAGACCCCCATCTCTCTCTCTATTCTATATTAATGAAACCATTGTAATTTGTATAACAAAAATGCCTTTAAGACGAAAGGTTATAAAAAGAATATTAGTAAACAGAAAAATAACATCAGGTGTAACCAGTAGGACTATAATAACTGGTTCCTACTTTGTCACATATTTCCCCCTCAAGCTTGGGAAAAAATGTTGAACATGCCCAGCTTGCCTAGCATATCTTGCAGTTGCAGTTGGGCATTGCAAACTGCTTTGGCATTATATTTGCAAGTTGCTCCTTGATGCAAATCTTCTTGGAAGTGATCCTCTCTCAATGAGGTGATGGTTGACCTTAATGTATTGGTCTGATCATGCTGGGGCTGGATTGTGACAACGTTGAATTTATGCCTAGTTTGTCAAAGTATAGACAGATATTCCCTTTTAGGAATCCCAATTCCTGCAACAAGATTTTTTACTCAAAGTAACTCACATCCTCTGTGTGCCATGGACTTGTATTCTGCTTCAGCACTAGGCCTTGTCACAACTGTTTCTTCTTACTTCTCCATATTACTAGGTTGGCTGCCAACCAAAGTACTGTTATTTTAACCGGAAGTGGACTTTCTGTCAGAAACTGACGCAGCCCAATCTGCATCTCAGGATATGCTCCACTCTTAAATGTCCTTGGTTAGCAATTTGAGTTAATTTCCCAAAACATGACTTGATGTACCAAGGTACCTGGTATGCTGCCTCGAGATGAGGGTATGCAGAGCACGCATGAACTGACTAATCGTACAACGGTAAAGACAATATCAGACCTCGTGAGTGATGGATATATAATTCTCAAAAAAAAAAAAAAAAAAACAAAACAAAAAAAAGAATATATTTAAGGCACCAGTCTATGAAATATTCCCACATCACTGAGGGGCTCTCTTCTCTCTTCTTCATGCCGATTGTTAGCTTTGTAATTAGGCAACATAGGCGTATCTATCGGTGTTGCGCATGGTTTTTAAAAACGCCGAAACCGTTACGTAACGCCTGTTACGGAACGGTTTCGGTGAACACCGTACCCTTACGTTTACTGTTACGTTCCACCTACTTTTTTTTTATTTTTTTTTATTTATTGGGATTTTTTAAGCCAAAAAAAAAACTCTGTAAAGGCCAAACCGATTACGGGTAACGGTTTCGGCCGTGTCCGTTACGGTGTCCGCAACCGTTTTTTTGAACCTTGGTGTGCGTCCTAGATATCACCAATGAATCCCTTACAGACTTATTGGGAAATGGAGATCCCTTCTTTGCCCTAGCTACTACTTCTCTCCTAGAATGTACCTTAATGGACCTAGATCCTTGCATAGTGACAAGTCGGGTTCGGGAATAATTGGCAGAGGTCACATTTCGAAAAAGGGAAAATTCAGAACGAATAATTTTGGGAATCCAATAATCGCGAATTAATTCTGAGAATCATTCGGCAAAAGCAAAAATTCTTGATTTTGAAAAAACTGAGTTTTTTTGTTACAGAGAGCCTTGATTTCAAAATCCTATGCTAGGCAAAGCTCAGTTGTTGGTCTCCTGGAGTTGTTCCCGTTACCTCAATTTCATCCACTCCATGGCTATCACTGTAGTGCTAGTTTCCAATTGTGTGTTGAGAGTAATATATAAACGATGGGTGGAGACACACTGTATCATGTCATTAAGGGCATTATTGTACTCTTTATTTATAGATAGCCTTATAATAAAAAAAGGGGAATGAGCCCCTACTCCTTTCTCTCATTCTCTTCTTCTTCTCTTTTTCCTCTTTTCATCTACGGTTTCTCTTCTACGTGGTATTTGATCAAGAGACACGATTTTTTGTTTTTTTTTTTTTTTTTTTTTTTTGCCCCATTTTTTTTTGAATAGTGGGTCATATTCAAGGTTGTGATTCTTAATATTTAGAATTTTCAAAGATGTTTAGAAAGGTTAGGTTTAAAAGTATACATATATATGTATATATATATATACTGTAAAGATGCACGTGCTTTTTGCATGTATAATAGAAAGTTTAAGGATTTTTTTAAAAACTAATTTTTATTATGTCTAATACCATTCCAAGTTAAAACAATCTGTTTTTTTTTATGTTAAAAAAAACATATTTCACTTAGGTGCCAATGAGGCCTCATGGATGAAAGCCAGAACTCCTATCTCCTACTCATAAAATGCATGGTATGTAATTCCGTTACACCTCTTGAAAGAGATCCAGCACTTCAGTTGAGCATTTACACATTAGATATATGGACCTAAAATTTAAGTACAATAGAAAATAAACATACCTTGTGTGTGTGAATGAGTTAATGCCAAATAAGGAAGAACGAAGAACCAAGATGATCCTATGAAGATTTGAGGAAAGCTTAGAGGGAAAAGAGGGACTGAGAAAGAAGATATTACTTAGAAAGATGAGGGATCAAGAAAGAGAAGCCAACCGAATCTCAAGATATAGGAAAGAATTGGGAACCGTAGTGGGGATAAGAGAGACTGAGGAAAGAGGAGAGATTGAGAAGAAACGTACGTTCCTAGAGTTTGAATGCTAACTACTATTTATTATAAGTAGCTATTAAATAGGATTCTACTAATAAGTCGAATTAAAAATAACTTACACGTCTGCTTCTCCTTGTTGTCTGTAAGCGCCATGTCTAAAACTTCGAAGAGGTGCCCCCCCCCCCCCCCCCCCCCCTCCATGAAATTGAGTTTGATCTCCTCAAGGGCCACACGAAGACGTCTGCCTTCAGCAGGGCACTGGCGAGTGTAACAACCCTCTTCTTAGTACCGACACAACTTCCCCTTGATCAATAGATAATCATCCTTTGCCATTACCATACCATAGTGAGTGGAATCATCCATAGGAGTTATGTCAACTCGGTGATGGCTGTACATGTAGGGCTCCTTTCCAGTCTTGCCAGCTTGTAGATCTTCTTGTTCAATTCAGTACAATGGTTGTATCCATTCTGGCTATCCCTGGTAAATGTGAAGGAGACCTTGGCAGGGTGGTAGGCACCCAGTACACCGCCACCTTATGCAGACCTCTGTGGTCTTACGGGTGATAATATGTCGCTCATCCTCATGACTAATCTTTATGGAACAGGCATCCACGGGATCTGCTTCTCGATCGATCATCTCATGACTAATCTTTATGGACACGCATCCACGGGGATCTGCTTCTCATAAGCCATATGCATAATCCACATTTTGTCAATTGTCCCCCACCCACCTAGATCTCCATCAAGAACCCTTCTTCTTCCGGGATTGACTATATACTTTGGTTTGGTATACTTTTCTAAGAACGTTTATTATAATAACTTTAGTTTCTTAGCTTTTTTTCAAATTAGAATTCTAAATAGCTCATGTATAATAGAAAGAAATACTTCAAAAAAAAAGATTTTCCTAAGTACAACATGTACTACATGGTCCTCCATAATAGTAAGATTTATTTGGTATATATACCCTAAGTTTTTTGATAAATAAAAATAATTTAAAAGGGTAATTTGGTAAACATAAAGTTTTGCATTCTGCTTGTACTTTTATTAGTAGAATGATTATATATAGTATATAATATATATATAGAGATAGAGAGAGAGAGAGAGGAGTGCTAGCCCCAATATCAAAACTTCAAAAATTTTCCAAGTTGCAAGAGTGGGTAGCAACATGTGGCATTACTACCCCTTCAACCATTGAAAAGAAAAATTACAACAAGAGAAATTTATGATTTTTCATCGTTCTCAAGGTAACAGGACATGTTGCGACCTTGTCCACTACCACCTGCAATTTAGAAGTCGAGATTGGGCTTTCATATCCATAAATACCATATTTTTATTTATCGATTACTAGTAGAATTTAGACATATTTGTTGTGTGTGGTTATATTATTTGCTACATCATCGATCGACTTGGGGTTTAGCAGATTGACAGGCTTAGTCCCTTTTCCGGCTTCAACCCTTCATGGGTGGTTTTAATAACTATGAAACCACTGCTCCTCAGCTTTGCTTACAATTTGCTTGAACTTATCTTTTAAAAAGAATGTGATTGCTGTTCCTACGTCTTTTGCTTGATTTGAAATATTCAAGTGCAAACTTCAACTGTTCCAAATCCTATCCTCTTACCTCGGGAAAGTGCTAACGCGCTTTTGCCACCTAGCCCAATACAATAAACCTATAGTTTAAGTCATGGATCCAAACTCATGTTTGGGTTAGATTGATTCTTAGATTTCGAGCCACTTGGTCCTTGTATCGTTCTTGAAAGTAACCAATTTTTCAGAACAAATCCATAAGGTCCGTCATTTGGTGGAACTTTAAGTCTAGAACTTTCATTTTTCCACCTGATTTTACTTAGTTCTAGATTAAGAGTATTCCATAGAGTGCAATAAGTTCCTACACTATGGGCACTTCTAAGTTCTCACCAAAAATTTGGATTTCTTAAGTTCCAACAT